>JAYMFT010131235.1:5000-13027 GCA_038088735.1 Panulirus argus | reverse complement strand
AAGATAGATAGATAGACAGATAGACATTTTTTTGTGTGTGAGTGTGTGTAAAGAGGTTTTATATTTTGAAATGGGTCAGGCTATGGATAATACGGGAAAGAAGAATGAGGAGGTAGGAACAACAGATTTGCAGTAGGGAAGATTGAGGACATCATAGTAACCCTACCTCCATTTGCCAACAACCCTCCTTGGATTTGCCAGCTGTCCTCCTCCCTCACTTTGCCATCGGCATCATAGTAATCACGTGAGTTATTACCTTGCCAAGCAGCTTGGTGGCCTAACTAATGCGTGAAGCAAGCAAGCAGGCAGCCGGCTATTGGAGCGGAATTCGGAGCTATATCTCTTCCGAGTTCTGAAGTCTGACAGGGAGAGTTGATAAGTTGGATTTCTCTAGACGCAACTTGATCGAATATGCAAGAAAGTTGCTCCAAAGGCGAAATTGTTCATTATTTGATAGCTGTTGAGAAAAAAACGAGGTCCTACTTGCTAATTGGGATCTGCACTTTTATTAAAGAGGCACACTGAATTATCCCTGTAAAGTGGGGTCTCCATTATAGGTCGTACGTTACGGTAAGATTGACTGACTCCACATATTGCATTGAATGGTGCAACCTGAGAGCCATCAGAGAAATTGGAGAAGTCTTGAGGAGATTTAGAAAGAGAAAGTGGGAGACCTTGGCTTTGGGAAGAGTCAAATTTTACTACTTTACCATTGGCTTACTGTGAAATCCCATCCAAAAATCTCAACTTACAGGAGTAACGGAGAAGAAGACGAAGTTGAAGAAAGAGAGGGAGAAGCGGATGCGAAACAAGTGAAGGAATGCACAGTTGATTCATTAGCGTGTTAGGGAAACAAGTTCTCTGACTGGAGAGAGAACGTGTCTCTAATGAAAAGGAAGAGGAGGTTATTAGACAAGACGGAACCCAGAGGAACGCCGCCGCTGTTCGGTGGGGAGATTAAGGAGAGATTGATCCATCAGCAATTACAGAGAGAGAGAGAGAGAGAGAAGAGAGAGAGATGCAAACAAGAAAAAAGAAAAGAAAAAAAGGCCAAAGGAAATGGATCTTGGAGAGCGGAGCCTTCATGCCACTTATCACATTAGCTTTCGAAATGTCTTGTGCAGCGCCGTGGGATTCCCCAGAGCTGGCAGCGAGGATGACCAGAGAGTTAATGATGCAGGCAGGGATGTCACAGGTGGGTCCCGCCTTGCCACTGACCCCGCAGATTGAGGGGTAAGTCAAGGGCTCAGGGCCCAGCGGGCATCAGAAACCAGACCAGTGCGTCGATAGTTGGAAAAGGTCAGTGTTCCTCGGGGCAGAGGTGCATTAGAACACGTTCTGGAAGGCGAGGGAAGAGTCCTGGGTTATAGACAACTTCGAAGCAGATGACCAGTTAGCAGGGCGCAAAGTTCAGTAGCAAGAAAACATGAGGAGGGTTGCTGGTCCATCCTTCTTCGGAAAGGAGGGCAGTGCCGTTTGAACTGGAGGAAGAAGAGATTAATCGAGAAGGGCATTAGGTAGATCAGATTAAGGAATGTCGGAGTCGTCTACTGTGGAGGTGGAGGGGAAAGAATATTAGCGTTATAGGAAGTGAGTATCGTAGTGTTCACAGGAGAAAACCGAAGGCAAAATATAAATCGTCAGAAGTTTTAAGACGCGTCACCAGAGGCCATAAAGCGGGGAAACAGGTTATCCCGCCTCCAGTGGCTAGAGGAGTGCTTTCCTTCGCTGGTAATAGATGGCAGTGATTTCGGACGGAGACGAAAGTCGGAGGAAGTAGGAAGAAATATGGCCAGCCCGGTATGCCACGTCCCTGGCGCGAATGGCCTCAATGTTGGAACCATTGATTGGCTGACGAGAGGAGGCGATGTAGCCTTTCTTCCTGCTGTAATATCCAGCAATACTGCCAGCACACACTTGAATCATCATCACCCTACCAAGTATAGATAGATAGATGGATAGATGGATAGATAGATAGATAGATAGACACTTCTTGATGCTTAGATTGACCCAGATGTTTGTGAGCGTCCTTGCAGATGTAACACAGCTGATGCACCCATTCTGTTCCTCATTCATATATCTGACATTGACACAAACACAAGCCACAGTTCCTTATCCTCCTTTGCAGATGATACAAGAATGATTATGAAAATCACTTCAGTAGAAGATGCCGAAAGGCTACAAAGATACATATACGAAGTCTTTAACTTAACAACTGAGAACAACATGTTTTTCAGTGGAGATGAATTTGAACTCCGGTATGGGGAAAATGAAGGAATCGGAAACAACACAGAATACTGGACAGGCACAGACGCTGTCATAAACCATATAAATAAAATGAATACCTTGGGGTAATAATGTCTGACGACCTAACCTTCAGTGAACACATCAAAACAATGGTTGCCTCAAGCAGAAGGATGGCAGGCTGGATCCTGCGGACTTTCAAGACAAGGGAAGACAAACCAATAATGATATTATTCATGGCACTAATTCTTCCGCTAATTGAGTATTACTGCTTTCTAACATCGCCCCAAAAGGCGGGCGATTTTGCGAATTTAGAAAGTGTCCAGAGATATTTCACAGCCCAAATTAATGTGGTAAAGGAAGTAGATTACTGAATACGACTGAAAACACTGTTTTACTCCCTGGAGCACAGGCGGGAGAGGTATATCATCATCTATATCTGGAGAATCCTAGAAGGTATGGTTCTCAACCTGCAATCGGAAACAACATCCTACTGGCACGACAGGCATGGAGAAGTTTGTAAACTACTATCTATGAAACCCAAGGTGCCATATACACGAAAAGAGGGAACAAGTTAAATATCCGGGACCCATTACTCTTCAACATCTTGCCATCCACCATCAGCAACAGCGTGGAATGCACGGTAGAGGAGTTCAAGAGTGCATTGGACAAGCACGTAGAAAGTGTACCAGACCAGTCGGGCTGTTGGGGCTATATGGGCCTGAGCTGCTGCTTCTAACAGTATAGTCGACGAACAGCTCAATTCAGCAGCCTGAGCCCAGCCCGGGCTGTGGAGGTGAAGACCCCCGAAGACTCCACCAGGTATCCACGAGGCATGGAGTGCCCCTGAGCAGCGCAGGTGTTACAAGGGTGGAGATGGAGTGTCCCCGAGTAGTGCAGGTGTAACACGGGTGACGATGGAGTGTCCCCGAGTAGTGCAGGTGTAACACGGGTGATGATGGAGTGTCCCCGAGTAGTGCAGGTGTAACACGGGTGATAATGGAGTGTCCCCGAGTAGTTCAGGTGTAACACGTAACACCAGCCACGGAACCAGTGTTGCCACCTCACGTGCTCTGGTTTCTTGCCAGATACAAGGGAAAGTTGAACTTGGCGAGGCAGGACGAGGCACCCTGGGTGAGGAGGGAGGGAGAGAGAGAGAGAGAGAGAGACCAGGTGGGACAACGATGATTGGCCGGAGAAACGCAGGACTGTAAAACTTACCCCTTTGAGCACGGCGGTACGACCATCGGACGACTACGGTACGACCCTCAAGCACGACGGCGCTACTGTTGGACTACGAGCAATGGACCGCGACGGCACGGCTATTAACCAGACCCCTAAGGATCTGGTCAAAGGCCAGGCCATCATACCCAAGGCTCGTGCCGTCATGTTCAGGGGTCGTAACCGGCGTTGCTCGAGGGTCTTGCCGTAGTACTTGGAAGGTTGACTTAAAAAGTCCCTACCGGTCGTCGTCTCCTGAACTTTGGGGTGCTGGTGGATGAGGCATCCGTTGATCTGATGACTCGAGTGCCTTCGGCAATCCCGTTAATGGAGTCGTTTTTTCTCATATATTGGCTAGGAGGATTTAGATTTTTGACTATCCATGAGGGAGAATAAAACAAAACTGGGAGCTAACAGCGGGTATAAGCATATTCATTACTTAAGGGGGATATTATCCGGTCTCGTTCAGCAGTCGAGGCGAGGACTGGGAGGCCCTCCTCTTCCCAGGCACATATCCTGGGTTCTGAGAGAGAGAGAGAGAGAGAGAGAGAGAGAGAGAGAGAACAATGAGGTATTATAATTGTGGAGTCTGTGTGTGTGTGTGTGTGTGTGTCTGAGAGTGAGTCACATGTGACCCCCTGACCCGGGGCGCCACGCCTCCAACACCTGCTGCCTCCCTCCCAAACACCTGCTACAATACCGGCCACATTACCGTCTACCCCTTCCTCATTCCCCCCGTATCCCACATGGTTCTGATGCTGTACATACGTTATGAGACAGACTTAACTCCCTCAAGCGATCGCTGTATTCCAGACCCTTTTGGCCACGAGGTACACACATCACGACGACCCTCCTCCCTCAGCGTGCCACATCACCCACGCCTCTGCCACCTCCAGATCCTAAGTCCTCAGCTCCGTTGTTCTTCATTCCTTATTTAATTCATTTTCCTTACTTACTGTGTCTTCGTTACATTTCTTCAGTATCCTGCAGGTTTTGCCAATACCCAGTCATGAAAGGGGGAGTGGGGAGGGAGTTATCGGGTGGTCTTCCAAACCTCGTGCATGGAGCTTTGGAAATCGAGATGGGAACGCCTCTCTTTACTCTCGTTCGTTTGAACTTAACATTGCGGAGGCTTTGCTTTGGGGGTAAAAGGGTCTTTGGAACCACTGTGAGGTAAGGTGAGGTCTCAGACCCAGCTGTGTGGGGTAGAAGACCTCGGAGACCATCGTATTTTATGCCCAAGGGAAGGCATGAAGTATTCCTTGATGAAAATTCTGGGAGTATACATTGAGCTTCTGCATCTTTTGAATTTTCTTCGCACAGAGAGCTTTCTTGTGTCTCATTGTCTTTCAGATCCTTTCTTATATCTCTTGCAAGCGAGGCCTCTCTCAGTAGCGTCCTGTCCGCCCTACTGCCTCACCTGGTGCTCAGTCACACCTTAGCTTGTAGTCCTGTCGCTGACACGGAGAACACATCCTCCGCCTGCCTCCTGTAGAGGCATCCCCACCACCTGCCTCCTCCCCATTCCTGCCCTAACACAGTAGCTTTCCCTGATATTCCCCCTCCCTCTGCAACCTCCTCTTCCTCTTGGAAATCCTCTTGATGTTGCCCCCTTCTCGTTGCAGTCCCCTTCCGCTGGCCTCCTCTTGATCTCTCCTTTCCATTTTTCTTCGTAGTTTCCTAAGCACCTTCCTTAGTCGCCTCCTTGGCAGCCTCCATGGTGGACTCTTTTTTTCATCTTCTTTGGCATCCTCCTTTGTAACCTTGGCAGCCTCCTTTGTAAGCCTCCGTAACACCCTACTTGGCATACCTCCTTTGACACCCACTTTCACTCTGACAGCATTTCTGGTATTCGCATTCACTCTAGTGGAACCCTCTCATCCTCCCCTATATGTGGCAATCCCCATTAATACTTCCGTCCTATTAGTTACCCTTCATTACCGCTTTGTTATCCCTCCGGCAGGTGGAGCATCCGCTGCAGGGGCTGGATTACTTCCCTGTAAGACCAGCTCTGTATATGGCAAAGGGACCGTGGATGACATAACGTTTCCAGCCTCCCATCGTCGACTGACCTTGCAGCGTCCTCTTCACGCGATGCATTCCTGCAGCCCCCTCTCCCCCTTGTTGCTAATGTTCCCGTCCCGGCTGATAGCATCGTTGGGGCAGGGATGGTATGGAAAGCTTAGGAGGCGCGTCCGTGGAATGGTTTGTTGCTACCAGGAAGCCGCCCGCCTGGCACTTCGTCATAGTTCCCAGAGGCGTGGCATGGTGATGGATCCCATCAGTCTGCCTCGGCTCCGACGCCCATAACGCGATTCATTACCCGGGTAACTGCATATGGGCAACGCTCCGCCATTGGCAATCTCTTGTGTGCCTCTTTGTCTGAGGGAAATTCTTTGTTTCTGGTCAACTCCCCGTGTGGAAATCACTCTTTTGAGAACGTGAGTAATGCATTTTCCCGGAATCATCGAATTCGGATATCATCATTTCGCACGGTTTTCCTAACGTCTTTTCACCTCGAAATGACAATTAGCGACGGTCATTGTGGGCGTCTGTGTGTGCGAGTTAATAGTAAGGACCGTGGCGAGAGAGGAGGGAGCTTTGTGTATCAATTGACATGTCTGTAACCTGGGGTTCAGATATCATGAGACTACCGGCTCTGCCGAGAGATATATCACGCCCAATAAGCTAGAAAAGCAGACGTCATATCTCAAGCCGAGGGGGAGGGGTGGTGGTGGTTGGTGGGGTGGGGGGTGAAAGTGGTGGGCGTTGAGTATAGACAATGGGGGCGTTGAGTGAGTGTTCACCGCGGGTTTGGGGATCGGAACGGTCCCCACTTAAGGGCATCAAGGTTCCCCCAGTCTGTTCATGTTGTCTTTGCTGAGTGTTCCTCTGGCCCTTATGACTCGAACGCTTTGAATTTGGAAGCTGTACGTCTGTTGGGGCTCAGTGCCGCCGTTGTTGGTGCCGTGATTGAGACGGGAGAGGGAGGGGGCACACAACCCCTCAGCTGTATGGGTGCAGCCGCGGCGTCTCCCTCCCGCCATGGACTGAGTGCTTGCATGGAGCAGACGTCTTCACTGTATGCACGAGTGATGCACGCTGTTTAGAGGAGGATGTGGGAGGACCCCAGGCGGTCAGCCGTGAGGAGCTGAGTAACTAGACTCGATATAAACGATCAGGTTATTGGCAAGAGAGAGAGAGAGAGAGAGAGAGAGTGAGAGAGAGCCGAGTGTCAAGCGCCGTTTTGTTTGAGTTTCCTTATAGCCCAGCCGTGCTGGGTCACTGGGAGTTCACAGGTCAGTGAAAGCCTTTTCGTCGACGGCAAGACTTCCCGCCACTCGTTCAGAGCAGCGGCGCCCACCCCCCAAGGCGACGACGAGGGACGGCGGCACGACTCTTCGGTGTGATGGCGCGGCCTTTTTGACCTGGCCCTCTAAGGGCTGGATCATAAGCCAGGCCTCTGTGCCCAGGGGTCCTACCGTTGTGCTCAGGGGGTCGAGACCCCTTGCCTATTGTACCCGAGACGTGTGGGACGTGAGGAAGCGCTGTTCGGCTCTTCCTTCATCACTCATCTGCGGCTGTGTCGGCGGCAGCGAGAGCTTTGTGCTTATGCATTGCAAGGCAGAGAACACATAGGTGGGTGGGTGCAAGGCAAGGAACGCATGGGTTGGTGCGCGGTAGGGAACGCATGGATCGGTGCAAGACAAGCAACTCATGGGTAGGTTTAAGGCAAGGAACGCATTGGTCAGTAAAAGGTAGGGAGCGCAATGGGCATACGCAAGGTAGGGAACGCATGGGTTGTTGGTGTAAGGTGGGGAATGCGTGGGGGCGGTGCAAGGCAAGGAGCACATGGGGAGGTTTAAGGAAAGGAACGCATAGGTCGGTGCAAGGTAGGGAACGTATGGGTGGGCGCAGGGCAAGAACGCAGGGGTCGAGAGGGTGGTATGGATGTACATTTATACTGACCTGGGCTTCACTCCCTGTCGTGGCCTCCGCCCATCTCTTCGCCCGCGTCTCACGGCAAAGGTCTTGTTAAAGCATAAAAATCACTTCTAAAGAAATAAATGTGTTATTTTTATTCTGAAATATTTCTGGCTTGCGCTCGCACTCCAATGACATACGCTGTGTGCATCTGGCGTCGACATTTTCAAGAATAAGTTTTCTGTTAGCGTATGTGACTTGCGGCTGTCAGAGGCGCCCCTCATGGCCGCCTGTATTTCAGATTCCAATTTTTAATTCCTCATCTAACAGGAAGTGAGCCGTGCACTTTCCCTGCCAACCAGTGTCTTGAGACGTATATAACCTGTTTTCCTTCGACATAGGCGAGCCTTTACTCTGAGGAAGAGAGAGAGAGAGAGAAAAAAAAAAAAGAGGGACATTTGCCAAAGTGGCACTTGAGTGGGCGTAGGCGTCAGACATACTGTGGTGTCACACAAAGACAGACGCGTCTTGTATTCGCCTCTGCTGATTCCTGCTTTGTCCTGGACACAGAGGGCTTTTGCAGCCAGCCACCTGGCCACGCGGGAGACGAAGCCTGCACCGAAGGGGGGTGGTCCTGA
>JAYMFT010131224.1:0-13027 GCA_038088735.1 Panulirus argus | reverse complement strand
GAGAGACTGAGGTGTCACCGGACTCCGACCATTCGAGGTTACACCGTGAGTGAAAAGTCACCTTTTGGCAAGGCAGTATCACTCTTAATTCGTCTATCAATTTCTCTTGTACTGGAAGCAGCGCAGCCCTAGAGCTGCATACGCTGCTGAAGAGAGGGGTCTCTGGGCAATTATAAACACATACATGAATATGTACCATACTCGGAAGTCACGTCTCCCAAGTGTGTATAAGGCGATTCTTGTATTGCAGAAGGAAACATTGTGTTTTTGTGAGCTGCTGCTCAAACCAAAATTACCCTCACCAGAGCACAGAAAATTCAAGAAATGAAAGCCTATGGAAGACTGAAAGCTCGGCAATTACATTACAGTCAAGACAAGACTGAAGACACGAACATAAGCACACGAGATACCGATTTACCTTTGGGTTTCCAAGAAATGAAGACGGGAAATATATATCTTCAATGTATGTGGCCCACGTCTGTCTCCCAAAGAGCCTTGATCCTTCCGTCGTTTGATCTCGTTCAAAAACATCATCAAGACAGAATTTGTCTCGACGTCTAAACGGAAAGGCTTTGTTTCTGGAATGGTATGGAGCAAAATCTGTACCTGCGTCCAAGAAGAGCGGTTGTTTAAGCTGTGCCTTGCTGGCGGAACACGCAAAACACCATCGCCACAAGTCTTCCCGCCAAGTGCATGTCACACCTGGACATAAAAAAAGAGTCCCCAGCCGCTTCTTACGAGTCTTGAGACGATTCCCAATCACCGATGGCCTGCCTGGCCCCCACGCTTCCCTCCACCACCAACACACAGAATGAGAAGACGCTGCCAATAACGCAGAGACAAAATAAAAAAATCCTCGCAGGATTTTTATGAGCGTAGCTGATGGCTGATCGAGGCGACATTGGAACGCACCACCGTGGGGAGGGGGAGTTGTGTGTGTGTGTGTGTGTGTCCAGCTCACCCAAGACGGCCGAGGAAATTAGAAAGGTCTCACGCGAGATGGCACGATGGATGAGAACGCCGTTCGTAACCTGACGGTGAGATGCTGAACGTCCTGAGCCCGAAAGAAGGCGGGCAAAAGAACGGACACCACCACCACCACCACCACCAACACCGCCACCTCGAGTTGGATCTCCCGATAACGGCGATAAGATCTGGAAAGACGCAAAAGGTGACATGTGCAGATTGGAAGGCCCAAGGACCACGGGATACGGACGCGGGGAGACCCAGGACACAAGGAAGGGAAATGGGGAATCGCTAGAAGACAGAAAACCTGGACCTTCGAGTTGAAGAGGCTTTCAGTGTGGAACGAGAACGTTAAGACTGGGAAGGTAAAATGTTCTCATGGGAGAGCTTCACTTAAACATGAAACACCTGAAACCATTAACTCAGACAGTACACTTATGGAAGGAAAGGAGTAATGAAGGAAGAATGGTGTCCTAGCTACGTCCTGTATAACAAATGACTGTGGTATTTCTCTCTCTTGTATCTACCCTGATAATGTGATCATCACACGAAAGTGCACTTGGGAACTTATCGTGTTTCATTTCCCCGTGGATCGGAATACACACACACACACACACACACACACACACACACACATATATATATATATATATATATATATGTTTAGATATAGATACAGATATATACTGAAGGTACTAAGTCTTTCAGTCACATCAATCTCTCTACCATTTCACAATTCGAGTCTTGAAAGCAGTAAAGGTTTCTCATTCAAGTAAAAAGAATAAACGACAGCAAAAATATCCTGTCAGCTCATATTTACTCAAGAGTGGACACAAGCAAATCCGTCACGTTGCTGTGGTAACAGCGAGCGAAAGCGTCTGCGTCCCACGCTTAAACCAGGTGCTATAATCATGTGTATACAGCAGATGCCATAGCTACCTGCATAACCCAACCAATCGGTGTTTCCAGATTCCGCCCGCTAGCGGTTACATCATCAGGAGACGGAGAGTAGTAACAGCCTCGACGAGGGCCCTTCCCATCCGGAAATGAGCCCGCCTTACCCCGCTACCGCGCGGAGCGCAGCCTCGAAGCTTCAGAGACCCCACAAAAGGGGTCTCCAATTTAGCATACTACTAACGATAATCAAAAATGACAATTATCAATAATTATAAACAATATCCAAAATGCCGTACCCCAATATCTATAAGATTATGCTCAAAGGATTTTCCTCCACACAACGCCGATTTATGAGCATTTCGGTACATTTTCCTACTCAACAGACGACCACACATTACCCAAAGCGTACCTGAGGACAGCAGCAACATCGCACGAGGAGCGAAGAATTCTTTCGCACAGCACAAAGTCACGGATTACATTGAGACAAAACCAGACGACAATGTTTTCCACGATAATGTAATTCGGGAAACACGTTGCGTATACTCGGTCATCCTATGCTTAAAGATGCTACTAAGAGATATGTTTAAGAACAGACTTGATCAATATTTCGATTCGAGAAGAAGAGACTTGGTTAATATTTCGATTCAAGAGGAACAGACGATTCATATTTCAATTAAAGAACAGACTTGGTTAATATTTCGCTTCAAGAGGAACAGACTTGGTTAATATTTCGCCTCAAGAAGAACAGACTTGATTAATATTTCAATTCAAGAAAAATAGACTTGGTTAATGTTTCGATTCAAGAAGAACAGATTTAGTTAAAATTTCGCTTCAAGAAGAACAGACGATTAATAGTTCACTTCAGTAAGAACAGACTTGGTTAATATTTCGCTTCAAGAGGAACAGACCTGATTAATATTTCGCCTCAAGAAGAACAAACTATTAATATTTCACTCAGTAAGAACAGACTTGGTTAATACTTCGCTTCAAGAGGAACAGACCTGATTAATATTTCGCCTCAAGAAGAACAGACTTGATTAATATTTCACTTCAGTAAGAACAGACTTGGTTAATACTTCGCTTCAAGAGGAACAGACCTGATTAATATTTCGCTTCAGGAAGAACAGACTTCGTTAAAATTTCGCTTCAAGAAGAACAGACGATTGATATTACGCTTCAAAGTCCTAGACTGACAGTGGTTGCGTCTCCTTAGTTACACTGACATTTTGTAGGTTAATCTCTTTGAATTGTCTGTATGCTTTCCTACTTTCACCACACTAATCTTCCTACTTATACCACACTAAACATCCTACTTTAACCACACTAAAAATCTTCCTACTTTTGCCACACTAATCTGTGAGTTTCTGATACCTTCCACTAATAAGAAGAAGCCTCGAAGGAACACCAGTAGTCTATTACCACCGTCTGAACTCCCTTGTACAACAAACCACAGGCTCTCGGTGAACAAACCACGAAAAAACAATTTTCTGGTTAAGCAGGACTGGGTCATTAGACATCCCTGTGTTAACCGAACTACTGACCCCTGAAGACCTGACACTTCCACAGGCTTGGCGCAAATGAGGCGCTTTCACAACAAGCACGAAATTCGGGTGTATAACGCTTCCTTTCAGATGACCACTTTGGTACTGACAAAAGACTTACGAACGCCTGAAGGTGAATCCCTGCTTGCAAAACTTCGGTAACATTTTCCTTGCAAATAACAGATGGAACACGGCAAGCGGTTACAGTACTGTTTACGATCGAGCTGACTGACAAGTACGACTACTACTTACAGCATTATGAAGTTAGATTAAGACAAAACGTCAGTTCTTTATAAATTACAAAACGACAAAAATTCTGATTATTTCTAATAGCATAAGAATCCAACAGTCAGATTAGTAATAATGTCTCAAATATTTATCCTTAAAGAACGGCATGTGGTTAGACTACTGGATTTCGTTCTCGAAGAACTTTCATGGGGTCGCTTCTCCTGAGTGTTTACGAATCTCCTTTTGAGGAGAAAAAGTATTAAGGTAGGTGTGTGTGTGTGTGTGTGTGTGTGTGTGTGTGTGTGTGTGTGTGTGTTTTGCAGTCAGAATTTGGAGAAACTGCTGAAGGAAAATAACACATCTTCCGAACTGCATAAATGATATCATTCATTCTCCTTCTCTTCATATCTCTGATGAGGAACGTTTTGACACAAGTGACTCGCCCCTGTGTTTGTGACTTGCATCTCACGCATGAAGAGCTCAACTGGTACCTGTGTAAAACGAAGACAATAAAATCAATTCATTTTTTTCCAGGGAAACTAAATCACCTTTCCTCATTCATAAAATTTACTCTTAAACAAAAGAGAGGCTCTTCCCTCCCTCCTCTGCCATGAACACCAGGCTGGTGTTCCTAGCCGGATAACAGACTGTTGATTATCAACTGAAGAAAAAAAAATGAAGATTTAACAAACAGCTGTGTACCGAAAATGGCCGTGTCACCTCAAACACTAATTGAGACGTCGATCAGGGGCAGACAGAAGCTGTTGGAGAGGCAGACACCCAGCGTCAGGAAGGCACAATGGCCCGCTCCTCCGGCCGATATTTGAGACTGTGTGAATGGCTTCATTCTCGAGTGGATTTTACGCCGGCGGACAGAAGACAACGATTCGCTGGGACTCTCTCAGCTGTCAGGGTTGCAGATGGCTCACAGGAGAGGAGGCTGGCGCGACCTGCTTTAACTTGAGGCTGTTTTAAATTTCCGACGACAATACGGTATGGCGTGACGTGACGTGACGTGCGTGACGTGTACCAAGACCAAAAATCCTCGACAGGTGCCGAAAACGCTCGCGACAAGTCGTCACGTTTCTTGAGTGCAAATCGTGACTATTTACCGACGATTCAAATTTACACTCAAGCTATTTTAAGGAACTAAGAAACTTCCGCTCTCTCTCTCTCTCTCTTAGGCTATTAATAGGATCCATTGTTGGCGCTGCCGACGGTGAAGACAACAATGCCAAGGCTCCCGTGAGATCCTTCCTCTTCCAGAGACTCGCACGACGTCCTTTGCGGCATCATTCAACAAGTTCCTGCAAACGAGGAGTCTTCACTGATGTCACAGAGGCACATAAACTATTGGGCTGTTTCCTCAGTTCTTAAGAATACACACGGTTTACCTCCGCTCACCTCGAGACATTTTATATTCCAGATCTTCGAGGCAGTCGTTAATTACTGCCACTGTCTATGTCAAACCTCGACACTGAAGAAGTTATTACAAACTCTTAAGACAATAATTTGACTGATGTATGTGATATAACTCGATTTCTTTTTTCCAAGTCTTACACTACAGCTTAATGTCATCAGCTACGGCATCGCGTCTACGGAAAACATCAGAACACTTGCTCATTCCCTGTCCGTTACCATGCATGCACTATGGACATTCGTCAGTCGACTTGAATGAATTAGCTGATATCAACAGTGGCTTCGCTGCAGTGACCTGGCGTGGCCCCTGACAGTCTTTAGAGCGTTTAAGGAAGACGACGAGAGGACACACACACGAGTTCTAGTAGATGGGAAACGTAGGAGGATGCAAGACCTGACCTGGTATGACCCCGACGGGCTTCTTTACCAAACGGTCATCAATACCGGAAAAATGCATTTTACCCGCATCATCAACGCCTTTGTGTAAGCCGGCTCACACGACAGCTTTCGCACTCTCCCCGTGCACACTTGAAGACTTAAAGACTTACATTTTGGGCCGCCAGTGTGGCGAAAGATCATACAGTCCCAGAGTAAAATCTGGCAAAAGATCGACATTGACCGAACCCGGAGAATTTTCCTTAAAACGTCTTGAGGTCCGAAACCACTCAAATGATCTTCCCCGAGTGTGGGGAACGCAAGTCTCCCAGATTCATACTCGGAAAGTTATCTTTTAACAGATTACTGTGCAAGTTACCTGAACTTCTAGGAATCCCAGAACGACTTGGACCAGGACACTAGACAACCTGGTACAGGTGACCTCTGACCTCTGACGGTAGAGTCAAGCCATCGGGGGTCAGACAGTACAGATGGGCTTCAATTAACGACACTAACCTATAGCAATATGCCCAACGGCATTTAGTATTTCACATGAAAATGTTAAGATTCCATCCTGTGCCCAGATATTCAGAGCGGATCGAAGCCTACGCTTATCGACGCGGTGTCTAATCCTCAGCCTAGCTAAGCCTATCACAGATCCTAATTTGAAGATTAGGCTACTTCGGACAGAGCTTACCCAGTATCCAAGAACCTTTCTGTCTGAAATAATTCAGATATATGTTCTTATCTTTACCTTTCTGCAGGCCAGGATGTCAAAGCCCGGCTCCTCTTGCAAGGCAGCAACCTTGGACAGTCTGCAGTGGTGGTAGTGATACAGATGCTGGTCCTACGGGAACTATCTTGACTAACCAAAGCTTTCAAAAAAGCGTGACAGATGAGTTCCATCACGTTCCATCTCCCCATATGAACGTCTAGCATGTGTTAGGAGATATACCACTGTATCTAGAGACACTGCAAAAGCTCCAGTGAAACAATGACAAGGAAGATTCAAGCCCATCTGTGCCTACAGCGCAATTTCAAGGCAGATCATATGACTATCGAATCACTGTGTATCTAGAGACACTGCAGAAGCTCTTTTGACACTATGGCAAAGGAGAAACAAAGCTAGCTGTAAGTACACTGAAGTCTGGAGACAGATCGCACTGCCTCGTATTTGTCAAAGATTTTAGACTCCGATGGTATCAAGCCTCACCCTGTAGGCTACCTGTGTGTCAGCTATGTTGAACTTGTCATCAGAGGGAGGGGAAAAGGTGCGACAAAGCGTAACAAAGCAGGGTTTTCCGTAATGATGATAAAAAATATAATCATCAACGGTTTAATTAATAAACAGCAGCCGAATTCAGAAAAAAAAAATTAGAAATAACAACAGTGGGGCTATAACAAAGAGACGAGTGAGGGGATTAAACAAATACTCTTTACATAAACAATAACAAGAAATGAACAAACCATGAGAATCTGAATACGATACAGTGGAAGTGAAAACAAATGCAACAATGCACTATTTTCCCCCGTGACTTTCGTGCTGTAGAGGCCGAAAACATCATCAAAAGTCCATGCAGGACGACTTTACGGCACCGATCTTTATTCGAGACGCTTCAGGAGGAAACCGTCTTCGGGCCGTCAATACAGTATACACCGAGGCACTCGTCTGTCTTCGTTAATGGCCAGAAAAAGCCAGAGCAGCGCCAACAGAGAATGCACGATCTTCGCCTCCACTCTGACCACCTTAGGACCTTGCCACATGACGTGCCACCTTCCCGCACTAAAGCACGTCAGGCGTCGCTTCTTCTGAACGACGGGACGCGCAAAAGGTGTGGCAAATGCTGTCAGTCATTGACCCGAGTTACTCCCAATCCACCCGAATCGCATGCAGGGTTATCAAATGACACATTTTGATGGGAGGATCAGGCTTGCAAAGGCGGTCGGATCCAACATCTTGGCGAGATTTAAGAAACACACCAAACCGATCCAACATCAGGCGAAGTCTAAGTGACATCACCAGCCAGTTGATGTGTTCCTTGCAAGCTGGATGCACACCTTAAGAAACCCGATGTTGGGGAACCTCGAGACAGTGAAACATCTGACTGCATTAACGTTCACAGAACGCGAATGCAATGAGGAGTTCCAGTGATTCGGGGAGACCCCCCCCCAACATGAATCTTCTCAGGGCCTCTATTCAAAGGCGTTGGAATCGCATCTATTGGTTGGCCTGGGTTTTTGAGATTTTGCCTCGTGGCGGATCCAGCCAACTGTGGAAACCAGATCACCTCATCATCACATATTAACACCCTACGCACAGCTCGGGCACGACCGGCAGATGAACCTTTAGGACTGAAACAGAAAACCTGTTTGTGTGTGTGTGTGTTTGTCTCGGTACCTCTGGTGATAAAGGCAAGCAGCTGGAAGACAAGTCACTTTACGCCACCCCTTCGTCCATTCACTCATCTGCTCATCAGAAGCAAGTCCTCATGATCCCCAGCGTTCCTTAGACGTGCCTTTTCCTCCCTGTGGTTCGGAGCGTGGGTCCTGGTGTCCTTAGACCACGTGGTGACGTTCTAGAGACCAGGGGGGGCGGGGTCTGTTAACGGCTCAGCGTATGACTGACTTTCCTCCTGGACTTGTAGAGAAGGGCAAAAGGTGGGAGTGTTTTGTCGAGTGGGAGGCAGACGAACTTTTGAAAAATTCCATCTTGGGACACGATGCCGCTCGCGTGGTGCTTGTTACTGAATGTCAAACAGTGGCGGCACGCAGTGCTGACCTAGTAAAGGTTATATCCTTCCCTAGAAATCGTGACTGCTAAATATAATGTCCAAGTTTGGGGGACTGTGGAGCGACGGTTCAGCCATTACAGACTAAGTAAGGTTTCCTCCACCGACCAAGTCGCTGATAACAGACGTAAAAGTAACAAGAAAGATATCGGGTCTTTTACACCGGTAAATTTGCCTGCCACTCATCATAAACAGCTTGGACATACAAATTCGTTGCTGTGCTACAGTCTTCTCACATCGAGACCAGCCGTTTGGGAACGCGTCAAGTCTGAACTCCTGATGCAGATGCCACAATGCAGAAGAGAAGTAATGTACAACCTCATGTATTCTCCAGTTCCAGAGACATTTTGAAGAGGTTTATAGCACTACGGTGTTTGTGCAGCCCCAAAGCAGAGAAGGACAAGTATGTATTGTAAATCTCTGACCTTTGACCGGCCATTGTACCAAAATATCGACACTGGAAGATATGTTACAAACATTTGGAATCGTATGCCGAACATGTACGTACGTTGGCGTGGATATATATACACACACTCCATGTTCCTTTGAGTCTCTTTGTTTAGGTGGACTGAAATACTTTTGGGCCTTAGAAATACACGTTCGTCTGAGGATTTACTGCATCCAGTATATCATAAACGGTGCTACGCAAATTTTGGTTTCATTTATGTGTTTTACAACCATCTACTTACTCTCAGAGTAACAAAAATATTAAAATTCTTATACGAACAAAAAGTCTGTCTTTAAAATCCCGAATGCCGACAGTTATTTTACTCCACTATGTAAACCAAACCAGTACAGCGAATGTTAAAAGATTTTCTTCAGTTGTGTTTACATTTAAGCTCGAGCAATGAAATCATCACAATAATGGGGTTTATCATTTCCCTTTTACATAAGATGATACCAATCAAGGGTGTTGGTGGCCACATCAAACCAGGAATATTTTAAGAAACCAAACGTGTCTGTTCTTCAAGTGACTGACTGATTTTGTAGAATTTCTAAAAAGGTGGAACCTGATGGTTATTCAGCACTCTCCAACCTCAAAAAAGGCATCTGAAAACTTTAAATATTTCCATACAATTATATATATTGTTTACCTGTAAAGGATATCAAAATCTTCAAACTATTTGTATAAGATTTTACTGTTTGTCTTCCATTAAAAAAAAATTTCTATTCATTTACATCAACATTATTATCTACACTTTCTCCAAGACTTCTTAATGTTTCATTACGGTTACGCATTTCATGTCTGAGAATGAGACTCCGTATGTTTCTGTCATTCCTTTCGTGCATGTTGCACGGCAATACTATAGCAGCAGGTGCCACGTACTGGAGCAGGCCTCCTCTCCATCAAGTGAAAAGGGGGTCAACACACTATGACCAATCCTCAGCCGACAAGGAACAGTCTCAAAATGGCGACTCCTGTAGATGGGGGAACGCCACACTTCCACACCTTTATATGTCCTACGTAGTTCGCTATTCTCTTGGGCTCCCGAGTCTCGACTACCTTGCCAATGACATCAAACATGATCATTTACTGTACTCGTAAAGCCACTGTGAGGTGTAGCTCTGGCGTGTGGATTGCGAGATACGTCTGCTTTAGCCTCAGCACCTATTATTTCGTAGTCGTCGAGACCGACTAGTCCAGGACACCAAGAGAATTCAACACTCTTATGCTTTGAGTCGATTCTTACAGTCCAATCTCAGACTTTCTGAACTTTGTAATACAATGTAGCAGAGAGTATTACGGCCTGCAATGTACTCTGGGAAACGGGGTAGGCTGTAAATATCTTGGGAAACGGGGTAGGCTGTAAATATCTTTCCTGGAGATTCATTATATGATCTAAGTTCGGGCTGAATACCATTTACTTCCGTAGCAAATACGGGAGATTCTCTAAGTACTTTTGCTACACGAGATTCTTTTCCAATGAGTAGAGCAGAGCCTACACCTTCATCACATTTCGAGCCATTAGCAAATATCTTGAATCTCCTTACCTGAATAGCGTCTTGCTGAAGGAATCTACCTTTTTGTTATTACGGAAACTTTTGGCTGTTTTCATCCAGTCCCTAGGGCCAGGTTTGATTTCATGAACCTTCTAGGGAGGGAACCAAGAAGAACCTACTCTTTGAATTGAGTTCGTGTCCAAACCACTCTCATCAATGCAATTTTTCATTCTTACTTTAAATGGTTAACAGGATTTTAGACGATAACCACATACATTAGTCCTCTCACTGCAGAAAAAAAGAAAAAATAATGCTTAATCCGTAGGGTTACATGCTTTAGTCCTCCTTCGCGTCATCAATCGAGAAGGAACTCACCAGAATCTGCATACAGACTTTCAACTGTAGAGGATCTGAACTCTCCAGTGCATGTTCCAATACCACGATTTTGGACGACGTTAACCATTTTCAGGAGGTCATCAGTGGCCGACGAGTATATCTGGCAACCACAGCCCAGTTTCGATCTTCATCATGAACTATATAGCCTCAACATGGTTTTCCTTTTAGCTCCCCAGGGGGTAATGAGGCAACCGCCTTCATAATATCTAGCGACTCTGACACTACAAATTTAAGGTTTTCAGCACGAGCGACCCATGTCAACCTTATATCAATAAATCATGGCCAAAAATTCTTTGGCACATCCTCTTGGTATGGGCTGAGAACCTGGCTAGTCGAGGTAAACAGATTATAGGATTCTGGAATAACGTAAGGAGGTGAGGAGTTCTACAGTCCAGCTACGAGAGGAGAGGTGCGACAGCAAGTCGGTCTACCTTCGAGTACCTATCACTCGCAGTGGCGTAAGTAGGCACGTGAGCAGCCATCTCCTAAGCAGTATGTACACAAGAGAACGACAGAGAAAAATGATAGGGGTCTCAAGGCAGACAAGTCACGGGGAGACTTGGTAAGGCTAACACCTTATGAGTGGAACTCTGTCTAGAATAAAAGGTGGATGCGTGTAAGAAACACTCCACATACAGGGAAGGATCAACCCTTTCTACAGCCTGAGAAGCTGCTCTGAAGAGAAATGCATCTGACACCTGAGGAGAATAAGTCCGTTCTCTCTCTTCTGTTACCAGATGTACTGAGGATCGTCCTCACAGAAACCACCGAAGCGCATGGTTTCAAGACCTTTTGCTCATGGATTCAAGAACTTTCGCCTCATGGCAAAGACCCTCACCGAAGGAGCCACAGTACCGGACTCAACCAAAGGTCACCGTCTTCGACCCAGGTGGAGTTAAGAATAGTACCTGAGAGGTCAAGGCCACTGTATTCGACTGAATCAGTTATAGCTAGGGAGTGAAGAATCGTGACTGAGAAGTACACTTACTTTGGCGCGGTATTCTGGGGATTCGTTCTTAACCAGTGGATTAAAACAGTACTCAGGGAGTCGAACCATTTGGGGTTGAGCCACTCGCTCTCTAGTAGTCATTACAGACTAAAGATTTTGAGATCTGACAAGGTTCTGCAACTTTACAAGAGCCAAACATGTCGACGAAGAATAGCCTCTTGTTCCACCAAGGCTCCATTAGTTCTCTCTTGGTATCGATGGGACGGAATGGAAAGGTGTTTACTCTACAGGAATTTACCTTTAGTACAAATGAGACATTCTACGATGACTAAGGATAGAAAGCATAGTTCGCCTGCGTGATTTCATGCCTGAAAGTGATGATGTTAACAGCAGTGGTTGAAATCAGACGCGAGCAAGCGCTCAGTTCGTCGTTGTCAGGCTCGGAACGGAACGAAGCAATTTTGATACCAAAGGCTCAATCACAGACAGTAAAATGTGGGGTTCAATCGCCAGATAGCTGTCATCGTACGGTTTCTGACGGCCGGGTTTCTCGGGGTCGTGGAGGCTTCGGCACATAGCAGTAGTGCAATGCTGGTCCGACGGAGGCTGAAGCCCTCCTCTCCTGTGACTCTCTCGAGAAACATCGAGTCGACCGCGACCTTAATAACGCTGGAGCATCACCTTCTGTCACCTAATCACACACACACACACACACACACGGGAAAAGCACAGACGCACAACACTCACATACACAGGGGAAATCTACGTGAATTCTTTTAAAATTTCTCCCTGTAAAGGTATCTGACGAAGAAAAAGCCCTGGGTGACGGTAACAGCAACACAGACGATGGTGATCTACGGCTGATAAACGCAGGATAATGGAGATATCTCACGCCTGCCATTAGCAAACGTCCACGTTCCAGCGAGACCTGATGTGGTAAAACCTCTATTTTTTTCGCGATGACGCGAGCGAGCAAACACTGCTACGTAGGGCCTACCTACCCCAAGCACAACATAAAACAGTTTTCCTTTCTTATCCTTACACAGTGTAGCGATGCCTGGTCTCACGACGCACGGTGGTGATAATACGAGTTTTCGTGGATCACGCCCGCGCCATTTAGTCTGTCATTTTCCCCTACGACAGCAAGTCTGATTTAGAAAACTCTTTTTTGTGGAAACGACGAAACTGACCACAGAGGCTCACCGAAGCGACAGCAGTGGCTGGGCCTGCTGCTCCACATTGCGAGGACGCGCCAAATCTCTTCTGCTGCAAGGGAGAGTTATCTCCTAGTCCCTCGAGCACGGCGGTACGATCCTCGAGCAAGACGGTGCGGTCCTTGAGCAGGACGGTGCGGTCCTCGAGCACGACGGTGCGGTCCTCGAACACGACGGTGCGATCCTCGAGCAAGACGGTGCGGTCCTCGAGCAGGACGGTGCGGTCCTCGAGCAGGACGGTGCGGTCCTCGAACACGACGGTGCGATCCTCGAGCAAGACGGTGCGGTCCTCGAGCAGGACGGTGCGGTCCT
>JAYMFT010131213.1:0-13027 GCA_038088735.1 Panulirus argus | reverse complement strand
TTCAAATCCTTAGGCGCTCAAAAGTATGTTGTTTCCATATGATATATATATATATTTATTTATTTATTTTATTTATTATACTTGATCGCTGTGTGTGTGTGTATGTACACAAGTCAGCATCATAGAATAAATCATATAAACTTAACAGCAAAATTATCTCCAGCATTACTTACTTATCTTATTTTCGGCAACTTTGAGAGCGAAGCCTTGGATGACGTAGGGAGAAGATTTGCCCTTGTGGTTGGCGGCGGTCACCAGGAGCAGGTAGTCCCGCCCAGGAGCCAGACCGCCCACAGAGAAGGTGGGCGTGTCCGAGGACACGTTCGCTACCACCTCCTGCGTGGCCGCGTCCTTGATCTGTCCGGGATACAGCACAGTAGTGTGGGTCATATCAAAGCTGGTATTAAAGTTACTACATACAGTGATGAAAGATGGAAAGTTGAGGTACCTTTCTTATCCTCAGTTGTTGGATTCAACATCCCAGTGTATGAGCTGTAATGATATTTCACGCACATACACAAGAGCCTCCACGTTGTAGTAGTTAGCCTTGCTGACCATGAACCACATTAAGAACAAAAAAAAAAATCACCAGAACACAATCTGCAACGCGCACACTACACAAAGAAAAACACTAACGCAAACACACATACATACGCTTACTCACACACACACACAACCCTTTGCCTTTGTCAAAACAGAGTTCGATCGAACTTTTAGTCAAGCAATTCCCACGACCTTTGTCCACCACTGTGCTTGATGACACAAGAGAAATACACAAATTACAGCGACCTGTCGCTTTTGTGTCTTATTTTTGTACTACAGAGAAATACCTGTAGAAGTTTAAAAGAGCTGCACCTACGTGGTGTAGCGATCAGCGTTGTTGATCGTGACGCATTCACGGACCATCAAAGTGTCGAGTCCTGTTTAGGTTCGAATCCTGGTCGCGGCACCCGATACATAGTTAACCCAGCTGTTCTTCATTTCTTTGGAGCTGCTTGATAAAACGGGTACTTGGCTTAGGCTAGAGTATATTGCATATATTTGTATATATCTTTCACGAGATGGCGTTAATCAGGGCATTCAGTTGCATGTGCCTTCTCAGCTAATGAATAAAAAGGCTAATTCTAGGTTAAGTTTTCCTTTTTTTTCTATGAACCTGAGACTTATTCGAGAATAAACATGAAAGCAGAGTGAGGTCATTAGAAATAAAGGCCATCTAATTTCTACAATATAGGAAAAAAATATAAAGTAACAGTCTGAGGAAAGAGTCGAACATACCGCCAGTGTCTCCAAAAATATTTGATTTACGACATATGGAAGGCATGAGAAGAGATCGGATATAACGCATGGAGTTCGACTCGAGACATGAGGGAAGATGATTGTTAGGTAAATGAAGGAAAGGATGGAAAGATAACATACAAGTGAACAGACAGCTTGTAAGAGGACGGGGTGTTTCGTACTTGGAAAGACAGGCAATGAAGATTATTCAGGCTGATAGACGAACATGTGCCTGGGAGCTGATAGTACAAAAAAATTATTCCTAAATGATTCGAAGCTTCATAAATCGCCACACATACTTCCCCTCGTTTCTACACGGATCACTATTCTAGTCCTTCGATCAATAAATTAATTTTTGATTCACTCTGCCCATAAACTACTCGGAGGCACTGGTTCATTATATGGCACAACGATTCTTCACTGTCACCTTGTCGGCCAGAGTCATTCTTCATCCCTTTCTGCTACCCTGTACCTCGACATAATTCTTATCGTGTGAGCTGGTAGGTCGTGGTCCTCTTGTGAAGGAAGATCCTTTCCTTACCTTCTGTTAGATGACGAAGTATTTCGGACTGGGTCAAGACCTGACACAGGGTTAGAATATGCTCCTTACTTGAAACAGACACGTATGTTTAACTTTGATTAAGAGTTTTCTTTATTAGTCAGACCAAAATCCAAACTTGTAGCTTGGTAACAGCCTTTAAACTGAACAAATATCAATTATTACCTAAGTTTGGTACGAGACCCTTACCTATTGGTGGAACTGTTGCCCAAACATACGTTTCAAACAAAGTCTTTAGTGTTGGATCAGCCATCTCCTGAAGTTACGTTATTGACTCCCCATGGATTAAGTTTTGACTTATGGCCAGGTCACGGCTGTTCCATAGAGCGGGTCATGGACTTGGTGTCAGTCCTTACCTTAGGGCGACTTCCAGCCCCTACTTAACTTTTGTTCGCAGTCTTAGTTATATCCCTTACTGGGCAAGATAATGGCTTTTAACGATAGTTAGGATGCATCCACTTATTACGGATGGTTGACAGTCCTCGAGTCGGTTGACGTTCTCAGCGCAGTGTGGGCTATACCCAACGTTACTATGTTGTACTTACCTAAACCTGGGGCATAGTCCTTACCAAAGTTCGGTGACGGCACTAACCTACTGTTGGATTGCTGCTTTTACCTTGTGTTAGGACATGGGTCTTATCTTATGAGAGGCTACAGCCTCTCTATCTCGGGTCAACACACGATCTTCAGCCCTGTGTACGTATGATCACAGCTTCTATCTAGTTTAGGGCAACACGGCCTTAATTAAGGTTCTATCATAGCCGTCATATAAAGCTAAGACTCTGCCCCTGCACTAGCTGGTGTCGTTCCTACTACTACCTGGGGTTGAGAAACGACCCTTACTCAGAATCTGGCTGTAGAAGTTACTTGGGGTTGAAACAGGCCAGACTAGACTTAGGTTGTTGTAGTTACCTAGGAATGGCTGGGCCTCACATCTGTGCTATGGGTAAAGAAAAGCACTACTCCAGTCTTGGTGAAAACCTTTCACTTGGATATCGATCACGTGATATACCTGGGGCAAAATAATATAATTTTTCGTCAATGGTCCTATCCAAAATCCTTTTTCTATATCCTTTAGGTTGAAAAGCTAACGATAAAGGCTAACTATCGAATAACAGACACACCAGATGGGTGGGAAGTAAACATATGTCACCAGCAGCAGGTCAGGGATGACCCAAAGATGGTCACCAATAGCAGGTGTTGGGTGACCCGAGAATGACAGATGATAGGCCACACTGTTAGGAAAACGTGTTGTTTTCCACTCACACTATCATTCACCTTTCTCCTGGCAGCATTCGCATATGGAGGTCATAAGTCATACTACCTGATTCATGCAGTTTTTTTTTCTTATGATAAAGCTTGAAAATTGGTAAGTGATGTTTATGTCGTCCTCGTATAGTATGAAATGCAATTCAAAGGATACTAACTTACCAGTCTCAAAATTTGTATATAAAGAACGAAAAAGATTATGCTTTTTGTTTAGCTGTTATTCATGCTCAATTTACAGAGCGAGATAGTTTTCAGTTCGTGTAGTAGTGTATAAGATTCTCTCTCTCTCTCTCTCTTTCTCTCTCTCTCTCTCTCTCTCTCTCTTTCTCTTTCTGCCCTAGCCAGCTCACCGTGGTGACGAAATGCTGGGTGAGGCCTCCATCGTGTCCGGGGACGCAAGCCACCGCTAGGGAGGTGGCGCTCTGGTTCACTAGGGAACACGACACTGGCTCCTCTGGTGGTCCTGTCGACACCACAAAAGGTTTCCATCAGTCAAGAACAATAACAATGTATTCAGTCAAAATTCATGGGATGGAAGTCTATCATCCTGAAGGTTTTCGATGCTAAACGAGCAGGAGGTGTCAACGATAATCTACTAGTAATACATAGTCTTGAAGTTCATAAGAGAAGGTGTGATGGTCACTTGCTCAGTCACAGATAACGTTTCGCACTGGAATGGAGGTAACACAGGTTTTGTTCCAGGTTCTGGAATGATGACAGTGCTAAAACGGCGCTTCTCATGTAAGAAATGATAAAAGAGTAGGTGGTCCATCTCCTGAAAATAATGAATATGGTTGTGCTTTATTTTTTCATATATATTAGAAATAGGTTCTTCCTTTGTTGGTATTAAAAGAGGAATCATTTTCTTCGGTAGATGGAAACGGTAAACAAGTTGATGCTTCACTTGCTGGAACTGATGAAGGTGGTGGAGCTTCATCTGTTGGAATGAATACAAGTTTTCATTATATATTCGTTGGATATGCTTAGCTGAATGGGACTTCCTCTGCCCCAGTGGACAGCCTAGTCTGAGACAATAGGTTGCTATCTATCCTGAAGGAAATACAGTGATAATTCTTCTGCTGAAAATGCAAAAAGGGGGTTTGAAAAAGTTAAGATCTTAAACAAGATGGTACCTCACCATGAGGAAATAGAACTGACATGGTGATACACTTGCAACATTGAATGACAAAATAGAATGAAACATTTGGGGTATATGACTATAGATGTTTCCTTAGCTAAAATCATCTACTGTATAGAAAAGGATCAGTACAAGAGAACAACGGACACAGTACATTGTAGGGAGAATACACATAAAACACCAAGGTGGTTGGGACATCTGATGACATTCTCAGAAAAGTTATCAGATCATATAACATCAAGCGAAGACTGCCAGCCTGTCAACATCAAGTGAAAGCTGCCGACCTGCCAACATCAAGTGAAAGCTGCCGACCTGTCAACATCAAGTGAAAGCTGCCGACCTGTCAACATCAAGTGAAAGCTGCCGACCTGTCAACATCAAATGAAGCTTCCATCCTGTCAACAGACTTAAGAAAGATTAGAAAGTTCTTGGGTCAAGTCGTTTGGCCACAAACACACAGACCTGGAAATGATAACAAACTCTTGATGTATTATTTGAAAATGATTCATTAAGTGATGACTCGTTTACTGTTAATGATATGATGCAATTCACCAAGTCAGTTTGATGAATATGATTTGGTTAACCAACTAGATATACTAACACAATTGTTCATCGGTTGGACGAATTAGATCCGGTGGTACTAATTAACTCTGAGAAATGATTTATCAGTATGCTGGTTTACTTGTTGTAAATACTAAGAGGGTTGCGTTTCATTTCCATTTTCTGGAAATGGTAAACAAGTATCGGTTAAGTAACTAAGTGTGATCAGTAAGGTCTTGGTTACCAGATGAGTATGATCTATATGTCAGCAGTTCACCTGCTGGACATGATAGGTAAGACAGCGAATCACCTTCTGCAAATGATATACAAGATAGAGGTTTATCTGCTGAAGGTATCAATCAAGATGATTGCCCACTATATAATACGGTGCTTCACCTGCTGGTGACGGAAGACAAGACAATTCCACAGGCGGGTGATCATGATAAACAAGGTGGTGATATATCTACTATGAGTAAAGAGGTGTTGTTTCACATATGATTTATAGCAAGTAGGACATCACCTTACCTGCCGGGCTGATGATGAACATACAGGGTATCTTCTGTATGCCCAGTCTGTTGCTGCCCAGACAGAAGACGACCCCGTATTGGTCCTGGGTGTGAGCGTGGTCGTGTGGGCGGTACACCAGGGTGCTGGTCCGCCCGTGGCTCCTGTAACTGCCGGACGCCATCTCCTTAACCCCACGGCTGCTGTTGACCTTCCATACGAAGTTCACCTGCCAGCGACACGTGGATACGACTTCTGTACATCACTGTCTGTGATTTCGTGACACTGATAGTAATAGAAATATTTTCAGGACTGGGACAAAGTCGCTGATGACCGACAAAGTATCTGCATCACAAGGAAGATAATTTGATAACTAACATTTCTGAAAGAAGATAATTTGATAACTAACATTTCTGAAAAAAAAAAAAGAGTAACGATGTTTTGATTCATGTGAGCGACGCAAGGTTCGAGCGAAGGTACGCATCATCAGTCATGACCACTAGACTGACAGTGACAGTCAGGGACCGTCAGCGCGCGCACATGATGATACACATTCACACACGCCAGTCAGACAACAGTCGTGGTCTACGCGCTTTGTCAGAAGCAAACTGGATCAGATTGGTGTATGAAACAAGGATGTGATAGCCGATGAACAGTGGTGCGTGTAGTTATGAATAATCGTGCGTGCTTATCCTGTCAAGAAAAAAGTAGGGGACAGCCATACACGCGAGTCTGTGAGGAACTAAGTCAAGGTAAATTACAGAATTGATGATGACACAGAGGCGGTGTTTGCTGCCGAGTATGATGATGGTGTTCAACAGAATAACTCAGGAGTTAATATGTTAACAAAGACGGTGAAGGAAGTAATAAGTGATGTAGGGAACGACTGTGACAACGCAGGGGGATATCAGTTTATGTAGGCACTGTCGTAGTGCATGAGACGAAAGACATCACGGTATGGGGCAGGTAGTGAAGGTAGTAATAAAGGAACCAACAAGGAATGTGGGAGGAGGAAATGTTTGCTCTTGGGGCAACAAGGTATGTGTTGGGTTAAGTTCGGTATATGGTCGGTGTTTGAGGCATCAGGCGATACTGGAGAAGTGTTGCTGATGGAGTTCTTGGAGACAATATGTTGTACGAGGGGTGGTATGATGGTGATAACATTACTGTTAATAACGCATATGGGAAGTAGTATTTAAGATGATGGCGCAGGGAACAAAATACTGGTAGTCGTGGTGGTTTAGGGAACAAGATGGTATATGGAAAGTAATGATGATGATGGTGCAAAAGTCGTCCAGGCATGTGCAGGGTGATGTTGGTGAAGGACCCACCAGGGTATATGGGAGGTGGTGCTGGTACAGGAGTCATCAGGGTACATGGGAGGTGGTGTTAATGCAGTAGTCATCAGGATATATAGAGAGTAGGTGATCTTGGTGCACGAGCCTTCAGTCTACATGGCAGTTGGTGTCTGTGCATGAGCTACTGGGGTATAATGGTGGACGTATGGTGGTCATCAGGATAAGGTGGAGTTAGTGGCAGCGTCTGTTCAGGAGACAATATAATACGTTGAAGATGGTGGTGATAGTTCAAAGGTTAATAGGGTATGGGAGAGGTGGTAATCGTATTGTATGGAACAACTGATACGTAGGAGGTGATGACGGTGGTGATGCAAAGAAATGCTGGAGGTGGCGCTGGTGAAGGGATGATAGTGTATCTGGTAGGTAGTGGTGACAATGGGTCAAAGTAGAACAGGTTCTCTAATGGTGGTTTATGAGGGTGTGTGCGTGTGTGTGATGATGTTGCGTGAAAAGAATGGTATGCGAGAGGTGGTCAGTGGGAAGTGCATATAACAGAAAAACTGATGTTCTATAACGACATCATATGCAAGGGGAGAGCAATAGAGTTCCAAATTTTTAATCTACATATATAGAGACGGGAGAGTCAAGCAGATGGGTTCTTTCAACTCGCCACTCCCTATGACACATCAGCCGGCAGGAAAATAGCTAAAATGGGACATCATTTAGCATGCAGAGTACACTGACATAGAAATTGTATAGGAAAGTATTCTAGTGCCGCAGCCGGATGATCTCGGGAGGAAGCTCAGTGACGTGCCTAGTGCGTTTCCCTCTTGAAAAGACTCGCTTACTGATGATGATCATCAAGAAAGTGGATGTCATAATATGAATGCATTAATGGTCTTCGCATTGTTAATATCTGGTCGTAGTTTATTCCAGTGCCCTCTGATTATAAAACCGAAATTAAAAAGAAAATCTCTTGTATTACATTTTCTTCCGTTTAACTTCATACAGTTGTCTGAGGTCATTATACCAGTATTTTATTAAAGGAAAGTTTTGACATGTTTCTAGGACGGTCTATAATTTGATTGTTTCAACTAGGTATCCCTGAACTCTGCACTTTCCTAGATACAGCATCTTAAACCTCTCATACTTTTTCAAAATGTTTATATGAAAATAATAGATTTTTGGTACCTCTTTGCATCCGTTCTCGTTTTTCTTAGACTTTGATCAAGACGGGTGACCAGATTGTATATATATAACAATATATATGACTAAGGCGTCATAAAGAGGAAATATTGCCTTTCGTTATATAGCTTGTATATCTAGCTTTTGAAATAACTATCTGCTGTATATATGTAGCCAGATATTGATTTATGTACTTTCGGTCAGTACTGATTATCACGCCAAGGATTCTTTTTATCTTATATATATAATAATGGCTGGCAAACGTGTTACTATCTCAGTAAAACTTGATTTCACACAGAAATGACAGAAAAAAAAATACCAAATATGATCTGTCATCTGGTAAAGGTGATCATGTAGTCTTAGGTTTCGAATATGTAGTTAAGGAGAGAATAAGGAAATCAGACAAGAAACCTGGTATAAAGAAGAGACAGAAATCATGGGAACTATGGAGCATTAAACAATTAGAGCCTTGCCTTGATGTGGACTTTATGGAGCATTAAACAATTAGAGCCTTGCCTTGATGTGGACTTTTGTCCGTACTGGAGCCTTCAACATAAAAAAAAGCAACTTTAAAAACGTATGTGTGAATGTGGAGTTCAATGAACTTCAAAAACTATTGCTATGGAACTCTCTGTGGAATTTACAGTTTATTCTGCTCATGGAGAAGAAAGAACGACATAGATGTTTGGTTTAGTAAAATGTCAAAACACAGAAGAGCACAGAGGTGCACTTTGAGAGAGTTACATGCGACAGAGTAGCCGCCAGCCTTTGGAATCTATAAGAGGGAAAGATCATGGAGAGAGCAGCAGAGAAATCTTGAAAAGAGTAAAATGGAAAAGAAAAAAAAAAAAACGGAATTCCGAAAATAGTTTCACGAATTAATCAACAGTAATTTGTCGGTGAAAGATCCGATGATCAGGTAAAGGTATTCTGCTGACAGTGAAATAAAGGATGCAAAAAGAATAACAATTTCAGGAGTGTTTTCACAGTGACGGACACTATAGCCCCCACTCCGGTAAGATGCGATAAGGAAGAAGCTTCAGAAAGCATTGGCATAATGAGGTTGCTAAAGTGGCTTGACCCAGAATAAGGTTCATGACCCTCATGATGTGCAGATGCCCTCGACAAGCCGTCTGGAAGATGTGTTCAGTATCTTGTATAGGAGGGAGTCGTGTTAAGCAAATGGGAGTGTAAATTTTGTACTTATCTTTAAAAAGAAAGTAAATGAAAAAAACGCTGAACTACAGACCAATCTCCCTAACAAGTATTGATCGTAAATTACAAATAAAACACAAGAAATGATAATAAGAAAACAATTGGCACGACTTCTTGTGAAGAAGGAACTACTTCAGTTAGAGAAAGCATGGATTCAGGGAATGGAAGTCATATGCAACAAACCTCTTTGGCTTCTACAACAGAGTAAGTACAATGTTAGTCAAAAGAGATAGATGGCTAGACTGTGCGTTTCTGGACTGTCGGAAAGCCTTTGACACCAACACATACCGAGTAAAGGAAATCTCCTTCTTTGGACTAATCACCTTTAATGAGAGCTAAGGGAACAAAGAACAGAAGTCCGACGAGCATTCTCGAAATGGGCAAGGCTCAACAGCGGCGTGAAGGCTTAGTTTTGAGACCACTGATGCCGGCTGATGTATGGAAATAACCTGCCAGGACTGGACTCGTACATGAACACGTTAGAGATGACGCGAAGATCATAAGAGCAGAAAGAATGATTATGATGATTACGTCAACTTAGAAGGAGGCTTGTAGAAACTCCAAAATTCATCCCGGGTAAATGGAGGTGTGAAAGAAAGTTTCTCAAGAAGCCTACGAGAATTGCATAGCCTTAATTTGCGGAAAGCCCAGAGGGAGTGGGGGCAGCAAAAATGGTATCTGAATTAAGGGGGTAAAACTGTAGAGAAAGAAGCTGGAGACCGTTGACGTGACCACTATGAGGAGGGAAGAGGAGGGGGTGAATTGATCACAGCCTTTAAATTCTTTAGTTACCTTTGATGACTTCAACAGCGATCAAGTCTTCGTAAGTTCCAGCGAGAGAACATCAGGAGAGCGTAAAAAGAAGCTTAGAAAGAAACCTGCACGAAAGGATACTACAAGGTGGTGTATAGGTGAAACAAGCTAAATTACAAAGGGGTAAATGCTGGCAGTATACAAATACCTTGGAAGCTAACAAATGACACAAAAGTGCAGGAGATGAGGCCAGGCTGAGTCATGGCAGAGAAAAAGAGAGTTCAAGAAATGAGGCCCCCTAGATTCCCTTTCCTACTGCAAAAATAAGTAATTACACTGCCGCCGCGACGAACAAAAAATGTGTTAAGACCGGCTTTTTTTTATCTTAAAGAAAAGGAGCTTATACCTTCAGCAAGCCTACGGTGCAGGTAAGGGGATCAAGGGGAGACCCTTGGGGCCCATGGATGTAGCTTTTCTCAGAAATATTTTCTTCCAGCATATTATGGTGTACAGGAAATGCTGGGTGTGAGGCAGAGTGTTGTTTCCTACCGAGTCAGGAAAAAGAAATACTTTATTGATATTTCTTCTTGGTCATCTTGAAATACTCAGTAAGAAGGAGGAAATAAAGTGCTTGGGATTTTGAGTCATATGAAGTTTACTGAAAGAAACACTGAAGTGAAGTGTGTCACAGTAAATATAAAGACATTATTCCTTAATGCTCAAAAGAATCTAAGCCACTGGTCTATGACGTCGGCCAGACTTAATCCAAAATGCTTATTGAAATTTTATTCTACGGTACACGAGCTTGAATGATAACATTCTAAATATAGCGTGAGTGAACAGTACTGGACTGACTTTATGATGTAAAGTTTTAATCACATTTTCATAGAAGCTTTAAGAAGAGAAGCTTAGCCTAAGTATTTATGCTAGGATGTTATAATTAACAATGGAGTTAGGCAGGGAAAATTCTCTCAGGCATACGACTGTCACCATAGGAGATACAAGGGAGCTAAATGAAAGGGATTAGAGGGTATTAACAAAGGAGGATAAGATATTAGAAATAATAATGGTGAAGAACGAATAGCTGGAATATCAATTGTGGAAAAGACACTGGCAGTGGAGAACTAGAGTCAGAAGTTACAGGAAATGATTGAGGAACTTAAGAAAACTTAGGAATTTAATGAAAGAACAAGACTGCAACCTTAATGTTGTTAATGGGATTGAGAAAAAATAAGCCAGAAGAGAGTAAATGCTATGTTCAGAAGGCACAAAGTGTTCCTTTCTGGGAGACTCTGATAAAGACATTAATCAGTGGAGATGCTTACGAAGGATCGAAGATTAAAAAAAAAGTAGACAGAACAAAATGATTTTGAGGTTGAGGAAGAGAAACTAAAGGTGATGTCTGGCAATACAGGTCAGATATCTTATTGCACTCAAACAGAGAAACAGAAATTTACAGAGTGGAGCTACAGAGAGAAACATATACGCTATTAAAGAGAAATGTATCATGGAAATGTATAGACTGCATAGTGCAAAGTGTTCAAGACCAATGCGTGAAACTGAAAATGCAGATTTTTGACTCAGAAATATCGAACTGGACGAATTAATATTGCAGGACCCACGCGAGTTTGCTTAATCAAACCTAATGATTTTTAGACTGAAAGAAAGCAATATTGTATAAGTAAAATTACTGCGAGGAATGATTTAATGGAATAAGAAAAAAAAAAGATTACTGAAGGTTGCAAACATTAAAAGAACAAACCAAATAGTAAAGTGTTGTCAAGCTTAAAGGAAATGTCTAATAAAGAGCACTTTCACAATGGATATGTGTAGTCAAGAGATATGTAAGCGGCCAAGGAAAGTTAAAGACCGCAAAAAATTAAGCAAAGTTTTCTTCAGAAGAAATGGATCACAGGAAGAGCAAGAAAATGACAGTGGAAGTATTCAATCAGAAAAGAAAAATAAGAGGTATGGGGAAGGAGGAACATCAACAGATGCTAGAGATCTGCCTAACCTCTAACACAGAGAGGACAAACATATTAAATACTAATAAAGAATGACGAAAAAGTTACAAATACGAATACTGGTGGGTCAATGGTACCACAGACAAAATCTGGAGTTTAAAGACCAGTGCTTCTTCAGTAGGGTTGCCTCGTATTGTGCTGAAAGTATAGCAAATGATATCTTGGAAGAGATGGAGTCCAACATTTCATCATCTGGATCTTTTATCCTCTGATCATGGTTTGCTTTCTGCTCTGATTCCTGTCGCATCAGGAACGTGTGCACCCGATCATGGAACTCTTCCCATCCCCTGAAACCCGCTGTTTTCATTTTCGCTTGGAATCACTGCAAAGCTGTTCTTCATAAAGGCAAGCACACCTTCCGAAACAGCGCTGACTTTTTCTTCGTCTGACATATCTTTTGGGCCCTAAGCCATACACATCTCTAGGGTAGTAGTTGATGTTGCTGACCGTGACGCAGTCAAGGGCCGCCCAGAGTAAAGTCAGCTTAGGTTCGAATCCTGGTCATAGCAGCTGATCTACAGTTAACCCAGCTGTTCATCTTCACGTATGGAGCTGGTCGATATAATGGATACCTGGCTTAGATAAAGGTGTGCATAGAGATAGATAGATAGATATGATTATCACGCTAGTCCGTGATGGCAATTATGAAGGTGAAATCGCACTTCAGTAAGAGTTCTTAGTTTACTTAACTTGTAGTTTATCTATACATGTGGCAAGACATGTTTCGTGGCGACAATTCACCCCTCATCAGGTGCCAAATCTTGATAAAGTTATTTAAATCTCAACATCACACCAGAAGCATCGTCCACCCTGTGCCTTCATAGACACCACACTGACCTGACCCACCGTGACCATTGAAAGGGAGAGGGATTAAGGAGGGCTTAGCGGAGGGGGTTGACCTCGATAGCTAGGTGTGTCTAGGCCCACTTTTTAATATTGTCGTTTTTTGGCAATTCTCTCATAATGATTTGGTTAATGAGAGGATGAGCTTTGAAGTTACCTGGGGACAAATTAAAGTTCTTAGTATTAGCAATCAAGATAGCTTCAATGACTTTAAGTGTTGTATAATCTCCAGATGGATAAAGAATTATTGGGTTATTAAGGTCTACTGGGTAATCGTTTTCATGACAGTGTTTAACAATCGCATTTTTGTGGTCACTCCTGCCTGCTGATTGCTTGTGTCAGTTGCATCTCTCTGTTACAGTTTTTCCGGTCTGGCCAATGTATATGTCTTTACATGCCTTACATTTGACAGCGTAAACAC
>JAYMFT010131202.1:0-13027 GCA_038088735.1 Panulirus argus | reverse complement strand
TATATATATATATATATATATATATATATATATATATATATATATATATATATATTAGCACGTAGATAGATAGATAGACAAATAGATGTTGATATAAATATCTCTATAGATTTTTCAATAGATTAAATATGAATACATCCAAGCACATAATTATTCATATGCTTTAAATTCCAAATTATTTTTGACGTGGCTCAGATACCCCAGGAGGAACACAGCCATCAGTCATTTACCCTTGTAATCTCTGTAAATATATATCCAGCTACACGTAAAATATTTACGATATTTACTGCCTTACGGCCGGGCCAGCTGATCAATGCCCACAACCCGTGACCTGACCGGCTCCACACTGATACCGATAGACTGAACTTTGCTGATGATGAGTTGACCATTACGAGACGTCTCTCCTCCAAAGGCGAGACGTCTCCTCCAAGAGCGAGACGTCTCTCTTTCAGGGGCGAGAGGTCTCCTTCAAGGGAGAGACGTCTCTCCTTCAGAGGTGAGACGTCTGTCACTCACATACGGGACGCCTCTCCCCTATATACGAGACATCTCTTCCTCGCATACGAGACGTCTCTCCCTCACAAAAGAGACGTCTCTCCCTAACATACGAGACGTTTCTCCCTTACATACGAGACGTCTTTCCCTCATATACGAGACGTCTCTCCCTCACATACGAGACGTCTCTCCCCAACATACAAAACATCTCTCCCTCACATACGAGACGTCTCTCCCTCACATACGAGACGCTTCTCCCTCACATCCGAGACGTCTCTCCCTCACATACGAGACGTCTCTTCCTCACATACGAGACGTCTCTTCCTCACATACGAGACGTCTCTCCCTCACATACGAGACGTCTCTCCCTAACATACGAGACGTCTCTCCCTCACATACGAGACGTCTTTCCCTCACATACGAGACGTCTCTCCCTCGCATGCGAGACGCTTCTCCCTCATATACGAGACGTCTCTCCCTCGCATACGAGAAGTCTCTCTCCCTTGCATACGAGACATCTCTCCCTCACATGGGATACACAAGCCTAGTCCGGTGAGGGAGGGTCAGTATGCCGTGTCCCAGCTGGGTATGTCAAAGCAGGGGTTGTTTGCTCACCCTGATTGGCTAATCTGCCTCGTCAATTGGGCAGCGACGCTGAGGGAGTGGCCGGAGTCACCGGGAGTAATGGGAGATCTTTTCATGTTGCTCGAGCAAATTCAGCTCGGAGAGCCGAAGAACGTTAGGGACTGTACCACACGACCAATCACAGGAAGCCACGTCGCACTTTGCTCCCATAAGCCAATCAGAGCAAACAGCATCATAGGTTTGTGTGTGCTTCAACCAATGGCAAGAGAGTACGTCATAGGTAGTGTCCTTCAGCCAATTATAGAGGAATACATCATCAACACGGGATACTATATATGACGTGGTTTGTCCTGATTGGCTTTCGCCCAGAACCTGTGACGTACATCGCTGTCATTGGCTGAGGAATGCAGTTTCAAAAACAGTATTCGCGATAATTGGTCGGTGAACAAATGCATGACACGCGATAATCGCCCTTCGGCCAGACTGTTAAAAGGGTGACCGTCCTATGATGGATCATAAAGTCTCGCGAAACACATTAGGCAATAATCGACCTTAATAGGTTACGTCCATAAGGGCCAGGATTTGGTATAACGTCTACCGCCTACAGCATCAGAGTCCGTGGTTCAGGTTCGTTCGTGTGACTCGAAGCTTCGAATCCCAAACCTGACGAACCTCAAGTGAGTCTTTTGGACGGATATGAGGAACACACAATTTCCTTTTAAGGCGACGACGATTCAGAGTAAAAACTCACAGCAAATCCGGTTACCGTACCACCGCCTAGAAAGCCAGCCTAGTCCACAGGGGTGGACCACAGGTGTCTGTAACTGGCGGGGAGACGAGTGGTGTCCAGATCGCGGGCGGGGAAATAGTAGCTCGCACATGTCTGGGGAGGAGCGTAGTACCAAGTGGGGTGTGTGTCCGTCTGTTGGAGGGACATTTAAGAATCTGTTGGGAGACTTAATTCTGAACTTGACCCCTTTGCCCTACGCCGCAATGTTGGTTCACTTTCCCTTTTCTATAGGTATTACTTTGGCTTTTGCTCCCGAGAGCTGGCTACTTGTGTGCCCCCACCACTAGTTAGACCAAGGAATACTCGGCAAGCTGCTGCGTCACATGATTACTGTGTGGCCATCGGCAATTCAAGGGTGGGCCGTTTTGATAACTGTTTCTTTCCCTACACGTCGAAGCTTTGGAACTCTCTACCTGCTCATGTTTTTCCTAGCAACTCTGACCTAGCACATTTCAAAATACAGGCTTTTCACTTTCTCCAAAATTCGTAAATAATTTCCCTTGTGTCTTCTTTTTCCCCTTTCATAATCCTTTCTATGTTTTAATCAAGGCCCGGCTTTGATGTGGACTTACGTACGTGACTGGAGCCTCAAACGTAAAAAGATAGATACAAAATGAATTAATAAAAATGAAGCGATAATAAGAAACATACAAAGAAACATTACCAATACCCTTAAACGTTTTCTAAGCACTGGATTCAATGTCTTCTATACGACATCTTTGGGGGCGATTTAGTTTAATGAACAAACAATTCACTATCGTCTGCATAAGGCTGGCCCACAGGTCTCCTAAGAAACACGGAGCAACTACGATGTTTCCAGTTGTAGTAATTCTTCTTCCTTGTAACCTTACGTGTTACCCTGGGAAAACGCAGGAAGCCATCATGAAGTATTATAGACAAGATGATCAACAGTGTGTTTATTTTACGAGTCAGCGTCTCCCAGTGGATGGTTCCCACATCAGTAGCGCTCCGGTCTCTGGGAGACTCGTCCCTCTGCTATACATTCTATGTTTCCTGAGTTCCATGTCTTACTATCATGCCAGTAGTCGGAAGTCTGTTTACATAACCCGAAGACTCTCACCCTGAAGCAGAAGCCATTTCCTTGTTCAATCAGGAACTTCAGAGAGTGTTTCACAGTGCTGGGCGGGGACCGTGTGGAGGATAAAATTATGAGGATTGTATCGCCCGAAGAGTTGGGACCGGATGATGCTGCTTTGTTAATATGATAAGGAAGGTGTTGTATTGTTAACTGTAGGTCCGGGTTCCGTGAGGATCTTTTGTTAAATTTCGAATACTGGTGTCTTGTTAAACTGGAGCTGCAGGTGTGCTGTCGAATTGTTAAGAACAGGTTATGCAGGTGTTTTGTCTAATTAGAGATACAAGTGTTTCTCATAATAAGCAGACTCAAGACCAAATTACTTGCTGAAGTCATGAAATTACGAGCAGCTGCCACAGACCGAATCTGTGTTATATAGCATGTGTCTAGACGACAGCCGTGTGGTGGTGTTCTTTATGGTGAACTCTTCCCCATATTACCGGCACACGACAGGCAAACCTGACTTCAGTAAAGGAGCAACACTTACTGTCAACAGTACTTGATCTGCCGTAGGCACTTGAGTGTAAACAGTCATATTTTTGTTATGAACTACAGTCTCATTACCAGCGTTCATGCTAGTAAGGTTATTCGTAATGATAAATAAGGTCCTGATGTGACCAAGACTTCGTAAGAATTTCCTGCAATATTTTTCTGGCGAAGTGCTTGACCATTTAAAACTCCACCAACAGACCTTATTTGACCACTGAAGTCATCAGTACTGTTGTACATAAATTAATGTGCCATAATCATCCTTATCTTACCACCTTATTCATTTGGTATAAATACATCTCCATATACTATCAAAATTTCCATCTGTGTCCAGGGGAGAATTACCCATTAGCTTATAGGGAAGGAGTCCGAATGTGGTGTTGTGTGGGACAAACTGGAGCACAAGTTTATTTCAGCCACACATCACTAGCAAATTTGCACTTTGGGAGATTTTGTTCTGCAAATCAAATGTAACGTGTAGAAAATACAGCGTCTGCGGGGCATAATTTGGAGCATGACATTCTGTTGACATTACACTAAGCGACGATCGTGTTTCAGGGAAAATGTGGGGCAACTGAAAGTAATTATATGTAATACGCTTTTAAGAAAATGAACAGTCAAGATTTACCTTTATTGTCAATATTCCAGTTACACACACTAAACAGTGTGTGCATACGGCGTCGAATAACAAACAAACAGATGACACAGCGAGTGGCTATGTAAACATCAGAGACAAATTTTTAATTTCTCGTACCTTTTTTTAATTTAGTGTGGTTAGACTTTATTTTTTTAGGTTTTGTTGACATTATTTACACACATAATACCTACTGTTACAAACCTCAGCCTCATATTTTGCCCGATGTACATGACTCCTCACTACAGGTCAGCTGTCTAACATTGTTCAGTACAATATAATGCAACAATACATGCTACGCAACTGTTAACGTATTCTTTAGATATCACAGAACATAATCAACATTTAGAGCTAATAGTGATCCAGAGATAAACTGGTAAGTTGCCAAAAATGAACCATGTTAAGGTTTGGGACAGTAGGGTGGGCCTTTTTGTGTGTGATGTGAAAATATATGGAGACAAGCGAATGGCTCGCGATTGACTGGTTAAGAGAAACGTCGTATTGTCTGTTGCTTCGGAACATCTTTTGATTTATTGGCATTAAGCACTGGGAAGGGAAAAAGATTCAATCTAAGGCATTTTAGCTTCTTAATCGGCAACTGGCTGTGATTTTCCTATCATCGTGTGTGGTTTGATGGAAATATGGCGAAGGGATTTGTGGTCGACTTGGATTACTAGAGTCCCTCATAAAATTCTTGGAAACTGTTTTCAGTGATTCCAAAGTGTTGATAGAAAATGAATTTTTTTCTGGGTGACTATAGTTTATGACAACATTATAACGTACCACAGGATTTTATCATTAACGATTAATTTATTATCTTAGGTCTTTTATTATTTATAGGATATTGTACAGTAGGAATTCTAAATAAACTGACCAAACTTTCAATGGCTCTTTGTCTTATTATAGCCACCATTATTATTCTTTGAGACCATCCAAATCTTACAAGACAGGTCGAGGAATGTGTATTACTTTCCTCAAGAATTTAAGTATAATTGAAACATCTAACGCCACTCTACTTATGAACTCCTTCTCAGCCTTGGCTTTCAAAAACTGTTCAAGTAAACACAAGAACAAGAAACTTTGAACCGTAAAAGTTTGAATAATTTATCAAATGTTTATCATCCTTGTGTAGCACCAACTACTCCTAATAATACAGTTGACGTATAGAAACATTTACTGCTATAAGATCCAGCCAGTGTTGCCACTACAGACATATATGATTCATTATATTAAGTACTTTTCTAAGCTAATGTTACTACCATAGCCATCTGCTCCTTACTACTACCACGTTATCTTGCCTTTGTGACCTCCAGTCTTGACCCTGTGACCCCCCTGATCAGCTCTGGCCATGTTTACAAACTTTCATGAACACACACACACACACACACACACACACACACACACACACACTAGGGCACTAACTCAATGCGACACGGACATACTTAAGGCACGGACACTTCCCGCAGAGGAGAAAGTACCTCAGTGAGAGAAAACATGGCTTCAGGAGAGGGTGGTCATTACAAGGTGAACTAGACAAAATGCCAAAGTTGGTCTGAGACATGGCTGACGAAATTCTAACCTAAGCGTAAAATAGTGAAGATGAGACACAGCGAAAAAGAAAACCCTGATATGAAAATTATCCAGCAGGAAATAAGCTTCAGAAATCTGTGCTAAAAGAAGGACTTAGGAGGTGACGTCGTCTCTCAAATCTGTCACCAGGAGAGACACCGTCTGCTAGCAAATATCAGACCATTCATAAACAGGTTTGGCCACCGCACTTGATGAAGCACAAAGAACTGATAGAGGAGGTCCAGAGGAGGACAACAAAGATGGTACCAGAATGGAGACAGCCGAGTTACAGGGATGTGCTAGAGACCTTGAATCTGTCCACCATACAAGAGAGAAGAGTATGGAGTGACTTGATCATAGCATTTAGGCTTTTTAAAATCAGCTTGTTGGAGAGAACAGTGAACATTTCTTCGAGAATGAAGGGAAAGAGGTACCAGAGGATATATAACAAGAGATTAAGAAAGAAACTTGTTAGAATAAATGTATAGAAGTAATGCATATTATTGTATGAGAGTTGTGGATGAATGGAATAAACTGAACGATGATTGTGAATGTAGACAGTATTTCATAAGTTCAGAAAGTTGTACAAGTGTACAACGCCCTCCACGTACAGCACAAATAGGTAATTAACACGAAGGTACGGACGCAATGAGGTACGAACGCAAGAGGTAAGGATACACTGACGCAAGGACGCTCTGAGGCATAAACTTACATATTCATGGACGCTCAGAGGCAAGAACCTGTTCACGGACACCCTGAGACACGGACAGAGAGATAGACGGACGGACCAATGGCACGGACAGACTAAGGCATGGATCCAGAGGTACGGACACTGGAGCACGAGCGCACAAGATGATACCTTAAAGTCACTACGAGTCGCTCGAGGAATGACAATAAAACGCCTGAATCATTTATGGGACAGAATTGAAATTGAAATTGAAAAGTACCGACCACCATTGCCGGTACAGGAACACATCGTGTATAGCACGAGATTCCCCCCAATGCGTCACTGATGAGCGGGTGATAAAAAGGCGGACCAGTCAGTCATCACCACCAGCACCAAGGTCGAGTGTCTCGGCCAAAGACCGTTAAGACGTCGACCATCCGTGGGTGGGCGTCTAACACCCCTGCTGGTGTTATAATTTTAACCCGCTCGGAAAATAATGCGGTTATAAATTTGTTAAATATCAAATAAAGGGCGTCTGATGACACCTTTCCTTAATTTGCATTAGTTATTAAAATACATATACACGGCAGCCGAGGACGTCACCGTGGTTGGCAAGGGGCTGGCGTGGTTCGCTTCCCGGGCAGCGTGTAACCAACAGCGTTACCGTTGCCTTGGTAACGTCCGTCAACAAATGGCGGCACCAGCTACTGATTATACTAAACTAGCTCTTACCTCCTCCATTAATTAGGTTTAATCTTTCTTATTTTGCTTCAAGACAAAGCTGCGCAGCGGACGATAGCTTTGAAATATCGACGACGGAATTTCGCTCGCGTTTCTGTCATCACCGAACATTGCCATATCTTGCATGCTATTTGCTTTTAAGATAAAGGTTCATTGTGCCGAATAAAATCGCTTTCGATGACACCATTACTTTGCTCTTATTTGTACCGCACGAGAAAGCATGAAAGGTCTTTGCCACGGGAGTCGATAGCATAAGAAAAATTATTCTCGTCTAAAATTTTCGTTCCTGCTTGCTAAGATTCCTTGATTAAAATATTTTTGCAGAATGTTGCGGTCGGTTTAATTTTATATCATCTCGAATCAAAGAATTTCCTCACCAAAACTCACCTCACGTAAACTGATCTAGAGTTATACCACGCGCATTTTTCACCAAGTTTTCGTTAGTTAAGGACCATACAAACGTCTAGTGACATAGTTGATGCAGTTAGCGGTCGCGTTACTTGGAGAAACATAAGTATTTGGACGACTGCGGGAAGAGGAGAGGCGAGGCGTGCGGGAGGGGCGTTGCAGTGCATGATAATCTCCCTTGCTGACCAACACACTTCCTGGTGAATATTACCTCTTGATCGGGGTTTTGATCGATACCCAGCTTCCAAGTGCTCCCTATCTCCCTGCTGGCCGAGCTCCCTGTCGCAGCCGGGTCCCGACAGGGTCCGCTGACCGAGTGATCGATTAAAAAAAAGGGAGAATTAATGTGACGTAAGTGAGGCGTTTATTCTGGCAACCCGAGTGATAACCTACTGGTCCAGTGTTGTAGAGTAGTAGTGGTGGCGAGGTGAGTCAGTGCCTGTGGTGGATCGACCTCACTCCTCCAACTTTAACGATAGTTTAGGTAGGGATAGAATAAGTTACACTTACTGTCTGGGGTTCCTCCGTGCGGGGCGAGGCCTGGGCTGGTTAGTGGGCGGGTGTCTGGCAGTTGTCGTGTGTTGGTTGGACGGATAATTCGCTTTCGGGGAAGCTATAGGACAAGACAGTCCTTGCCGAGGTTGGCCAGCCCAGGGCAAGGCTACGCAGTCACTCAAGCAGCCCGGGCTGGGATGATTAGACCAGTAGCAAGGGCGACGGAAGACCCGCGGCCGCACAAGATAGGGAGGGAGGAGGATCAGGCAGCCCCCCCACCCACACCTCGTCAGACTTCTTAATGGAATAATTTACGAGCCGAAGGTTGTGCGTACGAGCGAAGGTGGAGGCTCCCCCCCCCCTCAAGGGGGCTCGGGGGAGAGGGGCTGGAGTGATGCCGCCCCGTACATCCATCACCACTTCTCGGAAGTTGTTTGTTGATATCGCAACGTCAGGGTGATAACGAGCTTGCGGCAGACGAGCTTAGCGGGATCGCTCGACCTGGTAATCCCAGATGGACTATCGCCCCCGTGAGCTGGCGCGGCGCACATCGTGTGTGGAGACGGTGCGTAGCGCGGGAGCTGTATAACTTCACGGAGCGTCAGTCGTGGTGGATGTCGGAGACGGAGCCTCGCGGGTATTTTACCTCGTCCGCGGGGCATCACTTGCTGAACGGGTGCGTATTAACCTGACAGCCTGTTGGTGCGTTAGTATTGACGACACACGCACGCACGCCAGGACGTCCGAGCTTATTGACTGTCGAGGCGAATACCGGAGCTGTGATTCAGTAGGAATATTTTTGATCACCTAATTTGACCGCTCACAGACGGGGTAGAATGGCACTGCCTCATTATTTATGTGGCATGTCATGCCACGGTCCTAATTATTCACAGTTGTCGCCTAGACACAATGCATATAAATAATCCATAAGTTCCTGAACTGTTTGCAGTTTTGTCTGCGTTCGTAGCCCATCCGATTGAACGCTAGTTTCGTATTTTCGTGTTTCTAGAGCAATAATAATCGATTTGCTGCTTGTGACCATATTTGCTGGTGGTGGGAGTGCCAGGGGCAGGTACCATCTCACTGCGTCAACCAGGTTGAGAAGATCTGGAACGTAAGTTTAGGAAGTTTGAAATTTTGAATTTTGTTTACACGTGTGCGTTCATATCCGGTGTATGTGTCTGTGTGTGTGTGTGTGTGTGTCATGTATACACTGTAAGTGCCCGTGTGCTTGTGCATGTATACAGTGTGTACGTGCTTGTGTGTGTGCTTGCGCGCACGTAGTCTTACTGGCCCCCTATGCTCCTCCCCGCCTTGCCCCCTGTGAACCAAAGTGGTGGGCCTAAAGCTGTGAATCGGTGCGTCCATGTGGTGGGCTCGTTTGAGGATATCATTATTATTATTATTGTTAATAGTATCATCATTATTATTATTATTATTGTTAATATTATTATTGCTATATTATTATTATTATTATTATTATTATTATTATTATTATCATCATCATCATCATCATTATTATCATTATTAGTATTAGTATTATTATTATTATTATTATTAGCCCTGAGATCATTTTCATAGAGTTCCTGCAGCTTCTAAGCTGCAGGAAGTCCAATCAGGAGCAGAGAAATTATGAACTCCATTGGAGGAAGATGATCCTCGAACGAGACTGTACTCCTTTCCGTCTATTAACAAAAACACAGTTTTGTCGAAGGTGACATATAGGCGGAGTCCGGTAGCGCTAATTAGGTGTGATCACCCGGTGTTGCTATAATCAGTGGATGAAACTGAAAATGAAAATTTATTTCCTACATACTGGAGATGTACTTGTGATATCATGGTGGTCATATTCCACTGTTTAAAGAAAAATCCTGTTCTTGTATGATGTTGCTTGTGTAGTATCTGTTTGCTGGAGTGAGTTCCTCACACAGTTGTCAGTTAATTAAATTGGAACTCTTAATAAAGTATATATATATATATATATATATATATATATATATATATATATATATATTGATGTTCTTTTGACATTCTGGTGACCATATATTAATCTTTCCATAAATATTTGGCCACTGTACTAAACATAATACTCTCCCCAGTTGTACATTATTAGCTAAACAAAAAAATGTATAAATCGGTAACTTTTCTTAAATTATTACAATAAAAAAAAAACATCCCAATTCTACCATTTACATACACAGTGGGAGACAAAATCATCTTCATACTCGCTAATCTCAAGTTTTCACAAACATGAGACGGGTTTGGAAACCTCTAGTCACGTCTGAACTTCATGTTGCTCGTCTGGCGATTCTGAAACCCTTGTGGAAACCGACAGTAAAAAAATGTTTCCCTGCGTTAGTGACCCAACCAGAGACCTGCCGTCGGTACTACAGACCCTCCCGCTGGCCAGTACTGTACAGGTGGTCGTGCTCGGACGTTGGTGTGTGTATGTGTAAGTGTGTGTGTGTATCTGACACCAAACTCTTTGTGTGTGTGTGTGTGTGTGACACCAAACTCTTGAAAGAAATCGATATTGTCAAGAAAACGGTGTGATATTTGTATTAACCTCATAATTTGTTTATCTCGGAAAATCATGCTCATAACACCAGCCTAACGTAGTCTAGTTTCTGGTAGTTCTGTAGTGTACAAACAAACCAGATGATATGGGTGCATATATGGCCTTAGTAAGTAAAAATGCTGTCATATTGGGCAGTATGAAGTAGGTGTAATTGATACAGGGCCAAAGATAATTAAATAAACAGTTAGAGAAGTAATTATGAGTATGAATTACTTTAGAAAATGAATTATATATAATTTTCACGAACTGATCACCTGCTTGGTAATCACTGGTAATTACATAAAGCCATTAAGAAAGGTCTTTACTGACAAAGTAAAGAAGACGCCACAAACAAACGCTTGTGCAACTGAAAACAAAGAGCAAACAAGGATGTGAATTATACGAGGTCGACAGTTTGGTTAAGTGTTGTTAGAGAGGAAGAGACAGGTTAATGAGAGACACTGTCTGTCACTCTCAGTATAATGTGGCAATGAGAAAGCAATGTTTCTCACAGTCTGTCTAGGGACAGATATATCTTTTGTCTCAGCTACTTGGTTGTGTCTGTGTCTTATTATATGCTGATTTGTCTTTACTGTTTCAATATATATATATATATATATATATATAATGTTAGTGGCATACTTTTATAGATAGATATTAATTAGAGAATTTGAAAAAATCAAAGTATAATATAAAAATACAGCTGTCTGGTCATTTCAACAATATATATATATATATATATATATATATATATATATATATCATCATACGGACGGTTCCAACACTATACTATTTTAACATCTTCAGGTACTGTTGATAATTGATTTTACTAAACACAACTAAGAAACAATTATATATAGTTGTCGTGTCCTGCAGAGAGCTGAGTTACCTCTCTGTCCTCGAAATTAATTGTAGACTGGAGGAGGTGATGACGGTGGTGTGGTTTGTCAGGATTCCTCCCTGTGATTCTCTGCTGGTAGCCTAATACTGGCAGCCTAGGATGAGCGAGTGAGTGACAGATGTGTTCCCAGAGTTGCTTGAATGTTAAGTGTTGAATAATTTCAATGTCTTCAGTAAGTAATTTCTAGACTGAGACGGAGGTTAGAAATAATAATCTTGCATAATTTGCAGTTGGTTAATATCTGTGCAATGCTTAAGAAATCCAACTGTTTCTCGTCAGGATTGTAATGTGATTATTTTCCATACGTGTTTTTTTCTATTTCCTGTCCTGTGTTTTAGATGCATTGTCAGGTTAGTTTAGGTTAGGTCCTTGATGGTAGGACTTTGTTGTGTATAGTCCTCAGTGTCACAGGGGAACTGATGAATCACACTGGTGGCCTTTAGAGAACTGGTATCTAGAGTTAAGTTGGATTTCATTAAAACTTTACTCGTTCTACGGTTCTTGTTTCTCGTAGTTTGCCATTATGTCAAATGTATATTCTTGGTTTTGGCATCCCACGTCCTGCTGAAGTATTCTTTTCAATATTCTCTTTCATTCATTGGCAGGATTCATTTCTTTTTTTATACATGTTGATATTCTTTCGTTCCATTTGCTGATTTTTGTCTGGTCGTAGACAGAAATGATATTCTTTCGTTCCATTTGTTTATTCTTGTCTGGTCGTAGACAGAAATCCTTTATTTCCATTGTCAGTGAAACTATTTGAGTAGCCATTGTTGATGATTACGTCTTTGATTCGGTTAATTTCTTGGTGGAATAGAACCCAGTCTCACCCGAAGTGTGCCCTTGATTACCCAACGTTTGCATCTTCCAGGACGGTGTCACTTTTGGCACTGAGACATCTTATTAAATTCGTCCTTTTCCTGCACACATTTTGAGGCATATTTGTCTGTGTGTCCGTCTGCTAGAACATCTTGGAAGGATAGTTTGTTCTTAAGGCCTGAGTACAAATTGTAAAATTTAAAATAGACTCAGTTTTCTTCATGTCCCTTAGGGTGTCATTCTTAACAACTATGATCATGTCCTCCACCTACCTACAGTATGTCTCCTGTCATGAATTCTCATGTAGCAGGACAATATTTTCTAGTCCACACGTGTGGGAATTAGCGAAAGATGGTGCTTTGGGTTATGCCATAATTCCCCCGTTAATCTGACGATAAAGTCTCTTACCTCGACCCCTAAATGGACTTGTGGTGCACGGCCGCAATGGTCACTCGAATACGTTCCAGCGGAATTATCGTTGACCTGAGAATGTCTCATGATGGAACACCTTGTTATATAGTTATGTACGTAGTTCCGTCTGCTGGAACGTTGACAGGTAAGGTCCTGCTTCAAGTTTTATTCATGGCTGTAGTATTTTCCATGAACTTCTCTCCAGGTCAAAAGAAAACTTTGTCAGGAATGTGGGCTGTGATTATCTTGTTCAGTTGTTTAGCTGTTTTGTAAGTAGGATTGACATGTGAAATAATGGAGGGTGATATATATATATATATATATATATATATATATATATATATATATATGAGAGAGAGGTCCATTTCTA
>JAYMFT010131191.1:0-13027 GCA_038088735.1 Panulirus argus | reverse complement strand
ATCAGGGGGTGAGGGAATGTTAGAGTCATCCAAGGTGGAGTTAGAGGAGAAACGAGAACCAAAGAGAGTTGCTTTGTAAATGGGAGAGACAGCTATAGTGCCGTCAGGCCGGAAAAGTATGGGAAAGGTAGAGTGACAGAAGTTGTTAGAGATGCCCTTAGCTAAAGACCAGAAAGACCTATATGTGGATGATGAGGAGAGGTTATCGCACTTCCTTTGAATAAAGGAATGCTTCACCTCACGGATAACATGCTTGCAGCAATTATGGCAGTGATAAATGCTGAATGGGAGCCAAGGTAGGAGAGTTTTTCCAAGCCTGATATGCCTGATCCCTTGCCTGAATGGCTTCAGAACAGGAACAGTTGAACCATGGAGTGGATGAAATAGTCTTGGAGGAAGAAGGGATAAATGTTTCAATTCCTGCAAGAATAACCTTTGTCATGCTTTTGGCACAGATAGAAGCATCACCACACAAGAGATAGTAGTTTACCCAAGGATATTCAGAAAAGAAGTTAAGTAAGTTATTCCAATCAACTTTGTTTGGGTACCAGTATTTAGATGGAGCTGTTGAAGGGGAAGGTGCCATTAGAATAGATACATTTATGAGAGCATAATCAGATAAACCAGTTGGGGGCGAGATTGTGTATTTACAGCGAGATGGACTAGAGGTGAAAAACAAATTCCGAATTGATATACAAGGAGGAAATGTTGCTAAGATGCCATTGGTAAACAAGCATTACCCAATGGTGGTGTTCGGGTTGGTGGTGTCTGAGTCTAGCATCATGCCTGACATAAAATTTTTGTGTCAGTCGGAAAGGTAACTGTTTATAAATTTTGGCTATGACAAAGCTGTCCAGTTTGTGTAGACCTTTGTAAATATTAATGTTACAATTCTTTGTGTATTTTATGATACAAGATTCAATGATATTTCGCTTGCTAAAGAAGTTATAGTTGATAACTGAATTAGAGTTACTTCAGTCAATACAATGGTTATAATTTTTAACATGATTAAATGAAACATTTGATTCGTGTCCTGTTCGTATACTATATCTGTATTGCTTAAGTTTAACATAGGGATCCTAACCAGTCTGCCCAATATATTATACAGCAAAGGGATGCTGCCATGTTAGTGTTTGTGGAATTTCCATTTTTGATTGATAAGGCATTCAGGGAAAGAAATCTCAAACAAAAGTTTTAATGATGAGTGTGTTTAGAGCTTGCATGAGAGTGTGACAGTTTGCTCTTGCAGTTAAAGAATGCTCCCTATGTTTGGGATTGTGAAAATTCTAACAGGTCATTCAGGAACTTTAGCAGAATTGTCTTACATGTATGACTCTTTCATTTACTATTGCACTCTTTTGTGATAAATTCGTAGTATAGCTAAGATGATTAGCATCCTGATTTGTATAGGGAAAGAAGTCTTATGTTGTTACAAATTTCCTATGTCATAAAAATTTTGGTTATATTTTTCTAGTTTTCTGTAATTTCTTTTCTTCTTGACAGACATTCCTTGGAAATTGTTAGCCCTACTGAGGAATCGTCCAACCATGGGTTTAGTTTAGGCCCTTCTGCCCTTAGTGCTGATGGACAAGGACCAGCATCTGATGAGGCAGATGATTCTCAGGAAACCAGCATTAACAGAGAACAAACAGTTCCAACAGAATCTCATGGATCACCAAGGACACGATCTGCTGCAGTGTCATCAACTTCATTAGGAGTTTCATCAGCACCACAAGTGACCGCAACTACATTGTACGTTACAGTGTTATTCCATCCCACTTTCCTAACTTGCTAGAATTACCTCAGGTGACTTTATAAGATGCCTGTAAAAGAAAGTAGGATGGCTTACTTTAACACATAGGGAGAGAACCTTGTGAGCACTTGTGAGAACACATGCATGATTTAGGGTTAAAGTCTCTCTTAGCTCCCAAATTAGACTTATCTCTGTGGATTAACCTCTTTGACCATCATAAAACTTTTTTTTCATACTTGATCGTCATTTCCCATGTTAGCTAGATAGCACCAGGAACAGATGAAGAAAGGGCACATCCTCTCTCATCCATTCTCTAGCTGTCATGTGTAATGCGCCAAAACCACAGTTCCTTATCCACAACCAGGCCCCATAGACCTTTCCATGATTTATCTTAGATGCTTCACATGCTCTGGCTTAGTCCACATTGTTTCAGTTCACTCTATCCTGTGCATGCCTTACACCCTTTCACATGTTCAGGCCTTGATTGCAGAAAATCTTTTTCACTCCATCCTTCCATCTCCAGTTTGGTCTCCCCATTCTCCTTCGTCTCTCCACTTTAGACACATATATCCTCTTTGTTAACCTTTCCTCTCTCATTCTTTCCATGTGTCTAAACCATTTCAGTACACCCTCTTCTGCTCTCTCTACCACAGTCTTTTTATTTCCACACATCTCACTTAGCCTTTCATCATTAACTCAGTTAAACCACCTCACATCACATATTGTCCTCCAACATTTCATTTCCAATACATCCACCCTCCTCTGCATAGCTTTGTCTATAGCATATGCATCGCATCCATATAGTATTGTTCCTTCACATATACCCATTTTTGCCTTCCAAGGTAAGGCTCTTTCTTTCCACATATTCTTCAGCACTCCTAGAACCATCATCCTCTCACCCACCTTGTGACTTGCTTCTGCTTCCATGGTTCCATTCGCTGCTCTTTCCATTTCCAGATATCTAAAACACTTCACTTACTCTAATTTTTTTCATTTAAACTCCCACCCAAACTTACCTGTCCCTCAACCCTGCTAAACCTTATAGCTGTGCTTTTATTCACATTAGCTCTCAACTTTCTCCTTTCATACGCTCTTCCAAAATCAGTCACCAGCTTCTGCAGTTTTTCACTAGAATCCACTTTCAGTGCTGAATCATCAGCAAACAACAACTGACTTACTTCCCAGGCTCTCTCATTCCCAATAGATTGCATACTTGCCCATCTTTCCAAGACTCCTACCTTTACCTCCCTCACCACGCCATCCATAAACAAATTGAACTGCCGTGGTGACGTCACATACTCCTGTGGCAGACCAATGTTCACTCGGAACCATTCATTTTCCTCTCTTCCTTCTTTCACACAAGCTTTACACCTTTGATAAAATCTTCTTACTGCTTCTAGCAGCTTTCCTCCCACACCATTTTTTTCTTAATACCTTCCACAAAGTATCTCTATCACCCTTTGTCATATGCCTTCTCCAGATTCATAAATGCTACATACAAATCCATCTGTTTCTCAAAGTATTTGTCACACACATTCTGTAAATCAAAAACCTGAACCCACACTTCCTCTACTATTTCTGAACTGACACTGTTCCTTCCTTGTCTGATGCTCTGTGCTTGCCTTCACCCTCTCAAGCAACACCCTCCCAGTATAACTTACCATATATAATCAACAAACTTATACCTCCTTAGTTTGAACACTCACCTTAATCCCCCTTGCCTTTATACGATGGCAATATATATTCATTCCACCAAATCCTTAGTCACCCCACCATGATGCATACATACATTGAAAATAATTACCAACATTCAACAACACAGTCACCCCCTTTCTTAATAAATTCAACTGTAGTATCATTCACTTCAGCAACTTTGCTGCATTTTATCTTCTGCAAGGCTTTCACCTCTTCTTCTGTCTTCACCAGACCACTTTCCATGACTCTCTCACTTGTCGTACCACCCCGACCTAAACGTTTTCCACCTTATCATCAAACACATTTAACAGTCCTTCAAAATACTCACTCGAACTCTTCCTCACTTCAGTACTCCCTGTTATCACTTCCAGTTTTCCCCTCTTCACCAATGTTCACATATATTCTCTTGTGTTTCACACATTATTATATCCTTCCAAAATATCTTATTCTCCCTTGAGTTTACTGATACTCTCTTATCCAACTCTCATTTGCCCTCTTTTTTCTCCTGCTACTTTCTTATTTTGCATCTCCCAGTCATTTATATTCCTTCCCTGAAAATAGTGCCCAAACACCTCCTTCTTCTCTGTCACTAGCAACTTTACTTCTTCATCAACTGCTCACTACCCTTTTTAATCTGCCCACCTCCCACCTTAGTCATGCCACATGCATCTCTTGCACATGCCATCAGTGCTTCCCCAAATATCTCCTATTCCTTACCTATTTCCCTTGTTTTATTTGCCCTCACCTTTTGCCAATCTACACTCAGTCTCTTCTGGTATTCAAATGTCTCTTCTCGAAGCTCATTTACTCTCACCACTCTCTTTTCCCCAAGATTGTTGCTTATTTTTTGAAATTCTCTACAAATCTTCAGCCTCGCCTCCAAAAGATAGTGAACAGAAATTCCACCAGGTGCCCCTCTCAGTACACTTACACCCAAAAGTCTTTTTTACATTCCTATCAATTAATATGTAACACAATAATGCCTGTTGACTGTCTCCTCATTTATGTATATTTGTGTGTATGTTCCTCTTTTTTAACAAGGTATTCCCAGTCACCTGTCCTTTTTCAATGCACAATTCCACAAGCTCTTCACCACTTCCATTCAATGAAACTGAATACCCCATACACCTAAATTATACTCTCAGCTGTCACATTATGTACCTTTGCAATTAAATCACCCATCACTAACACTTGGTCTCTTACATAAAAACTGTTGACACACTTACTCAGCTGCTGCCAGAACACTTGCCTCTCATGATTTTTTTTCTCATGGGTAGGTGCATGAATGCTAATAATCACCCATCTCCTGCCATCCACTTTCAGTTTTACCCACATCAATCTAGAATTAGCTTATGCTCTCTTACACACTCCAACAACTCCTGCTTCAGGAGTAGTGCTACTCCCTCCTTATCTCTTGTCCTCTCACCAACCCCTGACTTTTCTCCTAAGACATTTCTAAACCATTCTCTTCCTTTACCCTTGAGCTTTGTTTTCACTCAGGGCCAGAACATCCAGGTTTCTTTCCTCAAACATACTACCTATGTCTCATCTCTTTTCATCTTGGTTACATCCACATACAGTTAGATGTCCCAGCCTGAGCCTTCAAGGAGGATGAGCACTCCTTGCTTGGCTCCCTTTGTTCCTTATCTTAGAAATTGAAGTACAAGAAAGGGGGGAGGGGAAGGGTTGCCAGCCCCCCTCTCCTGCCCCCTTTAGTCACCTTCTATTCCATGCAGGGAATATGGAGGTACAATTTTTCTTCCCTACCCAATGGATATCATAGAACATATGCTGCTTATTAATGGATTCTGGGAAAACCTAGTAACCTGCTCATATTTTAATGGCATGATGTGAGGATGAGATAGGTTAAAGCACCTATCAAATACTGTCATTTATCTGGTCTGTCAGACACATTGTGCTCCAGCTGCCTATGACTTAGCAATGCTTGCTGGGTCTCTACTTTAACACCTGGCCTTCAGAAATATCTAACAGTTACCACTTTGCTTTTATTCATGGCTTCCACAGTACACAGCGTGAATACATGATATTGTTGAGGAATAGCATAAATGAAGACACTGCCCATGTCAGCTGTCACAGTATGTGGGGATGTTAGACTTGATTTTGATATGATCATCCCTACCAGTGCTCTGCATGTTCTTATGTGTTTTCTGTTTTTACATTTTTCTTTAGTAACATTTTAGGAGTGTATGGTATTTCTGATTTGTGGTTTTAGACACATTTTATAGTGGATATCATATATGAAACATTGAACAGGCTGGGACACTTGTTCAATCAATCAAGAGCTTTATTCCTCAGTAAGACATTTAACTAGACATCATCCTCCTTAATTCTAGTTTTTACCTGCCATTTCCATTGTCACTTCTGGACATGTGTTTGTGCCAAAATCAGCTTGTAACTGTTCCACTTGAGGGAGGTGAAGGTAGGTCCCAAAACCCAGGGTCCCATGCCTGAACTAGCGTGTTAATGTTATGATAGGAGTACAAAGTGAAAGGATATCTATCCAAAGGGAACCTTACGATACTTAACGGAAATGTTCCTTAGTGGAACTGCACCTGGATTTTGTCTTCAGTATAGAAACCTTTTGTGGGTGTTTGGCTTCTGCTTAAGTGAAAATCATTCTATAACTTCTCTTCATTGTATGGGGAAACAAGGGCAGATTCCAAGGCCAGAGGTCCTGTGCCTTATTAATTATTTCATCCAGCTGGGGAGGCAAAAACAAAAACTTCGGTGTGGGTTACTGTCCACCATTAAACTAACAGCAGGGCATGAATGATCCTACCCCAACAACCTCCCGCAATAGCATGAATTTATTATAAACACAAACATATTTTGCTGTACATATTGTGTATATATACATTGTACTCTGCGTTTTATTGGTTACCAGTGATTATTTGGCTATAACAAACCTATCACTTTACAAAGACAGTTGAAATCCAGTTCCCATATGTCATTAATGCCTTGTCCAGCCTCCTCCTTTCTCAGTAACTGCATTCAACTTATCTGGCTTAGAGGAGACAAAAGTCATGAATAAACTCAGGCCTACGCTTGCAGAGTTTCTACTGGGTGTGGACGTCATTTCGGAGTTGATGGCTGGTCCTTTTGTCTCTTGGTCGCTCGATGTTCACCATTTCAGCGCAAACATGTTCAATAATATTTAGGTCCACACCTATGCTGGGCCAATCCAGAATCTGAAGGATGTCTTGCTCTTGGAACCATTGTTGAACAAAACAAGCATTGTGGACTGGGCACTTGTCATGAACAAAAATGACAGATCCAGCTGGGAAAGGGAAACCCCTCACCAGCAGAGAGAACAAGAAACATTCCTCCAGCAGTTGGATGTATTTTGCTGCAGTAAAGTGACCCCTCAACTGAAAACATCACCCAGGCTGTGTAATGTAATCTGGGGCTACCCCAGATGTTGCAGGTAACATGACCTGAAGGTGTCTCCTTGCTGATGTTGGCCCTGTTCATCTCTGCATGCAAATCATTGTATGATTTTAATGTTTATTGCAGTGGTTAGGCAGGACTTATATTATTTGTGGTTTATTAACCATATCTTATTACATTCGCATTTGATTATCTACACGGATTCTTACTCTCATAACTGTGACATTATGTCTTTGAACAGAAACATATCATTAGCTTCATACTGAAAGTAGTTCCCCCTTCAATAGTGAACCTTACCATGAGAGGTTAATGAGAAACACTTCTTATTTGTGAACACTACTTGAAACCAGAAATCTAGGTTTTGTTTGGAATGGAACTGAATGAAGAATAACCTCCAGGCACTCTTTCCTTGTGTGAATTCTGTAATGTACTCCATTTTGATGCAGTCTTTGCTGGACAGTCATTGTGGAGACATCCAACTGCATGTTGTCTCCTGATATTATTGCGCTGTTTAGGGGGATTGCTTCTGCCACCACTGTAATTGCAGCATCATGTTGGTTCACTTTCCCTCTTCTATAGGCATTACTTTGGCTTTCGCTCCCAAGAGCTGGCTGCTTGTGTGCCCCCACCACTAGCTAGACCATACAATACTCGGCAAGCTGCTGCGTCACATGATTATTGTGTGGCCATCGGCAACTCAAGGGTGTGCCGTTTTAAGAACTGCTTCTTTCCCTACACGTCGAAGCTCTGGAACTCTTTACCTTCTCATGTCTTTCCCAATAACTGTGACCTGGCTCATTTCAAGAGACATGTTTTTCACTTTCTCAAAAAGTTGTAAATACTCTCCCTGTCTGTTTTTCCCCCTTTCTCAGCTCTCTCTATACTTCAATTAGGGCCCGGCCTTGATGTGGACTTTTGTCCGTGACTGGAGCCTTCAAACTAAAGAAGAAAAGAAAAAAATCGCTGTTTTCCCGCGTTAGCACAAGTTAACTTTCACATTAAATAATACAGCTTCTGCTCGTTCGTGAATGGCTGGCTGGCTGGGCCCCACACTAATGATTGCTAATATAAAAATTCCAGAGCATTGGATGGAGTTGTCTTAGCAAGGCTGTTGACTCTCGCAATTGCTTGACGGTGGATACACCCGCGGTGGCTCCCGGGCGCTTTGTAAATATCGGAAGAAAATCCGCACGCCACCTGTGCACTCCTTGCGTTTGTAATTGAAAGAAAAAGAATCATATTTTATAGATGAGTGTGGTAAAAGTTATTCTTATAATTACAATAAAAAACGAGCAAGTATTTTAGTCATGATTTATGACTAAATATTGCCAAATGGCATTGTAGTCCCCACACCCCGCCTCCTCCAGCCATAAAAAACGCAAAATAAATCATCATTTCTACCCTGGCCTCACCCGAGGCGTGACATATAGGACACGCGCTGTACAGAACAGTGTAGTGCAAGTGATGAGTGATATGATATGTTCATAATACATGAAGATACACAAACTAGCGAGGTAATGGCACTGACTTGGATTCATGTGAAAAAGTATTTTTAGATGTTTCAATAAGTGAGTTTCGAACGCGCCATATGCAAGACTGTTTGTGTGATGATCACGAGAAATTGTACTGAGGGTGACTTAGGCGCGTCAAAGGAAGTGAGTGGATCACCTGAAGATTCGTTCCTTCAAAGTTTTTTTTTACCTTAAGTTTGGTTACGTTACGTGTGTACACCAGCATAAACAAACTTGACGTAACATAACAACACAACCTAACCTAACCTAGCCTTGAATGAAGTTTGTGTGTGTTTATTAGGGTGTGTGGAAGGGGTGGGGGATCTTAGGTGCTCCAAAGTGATGTGTAAAGTCGCCTGACCCGAGTGAGGATGTTTTAGTAAGGGGTGTGACCTTCCTTTTTAAAGTTCCGGGTTGGGTCAAAGTGGTGATGATATCCAGGTGCCCCTAAAATGGCAGCTGCCAAGGAGTTGCGACCGCCCACCTTTCCCCTCACTCATGTGATTATTCGAGCATATTGGAACATTTGGTAACTGGTGACCAATATGTTGGCACTGTAACATTTAGTGACTGGTGCAAACATTGCAACGTATAATGAGTGATATAGAATACTGAAATTATGTTAGAAAATATAGTGATTGGTGAACAGTACAATGAGGGTATTTAAATTCTAGTGGTGTCTTGAATTTAAGTGTAGACTTAAGAAATTATGTGCTATACCTTTTTACAGCGTGAATACTTTAATTTTGAGAAAGTGATTAATTAGTTTGAAAGCCTCAGTGTGAATACTTCGAAAATTAGTGAAAGTGATTAATTATTTGAAAGCCTCGTTTCAAGAGACAGGTCTTTCGCTTTCTCAAAAATTCGTAAATACTTTCCCTGTCTTTTTTTTCCCTTTCTCACTTATCTGTATTTCAATTAGGGCCCGGCCTTGATGTGGACTTTTGTCCGTGACTGGAGCCTTCAACATAAAAAAGAAAAAAAACACAAATTCTGAGTGGTGGGGGAGTGGTCTTGATGGTCTAGAGCAGGGGTACTCAATTACAATTATTGTAGGTCCAGTCACACAGAATATCTAGGTGGCAAAGGTCCAGGTGAAAGACTTTATTTAAGATAACGTACTAAAAGAATAATAGGAGTACGCGTAACGTTGTCTTTCAGGCTGATGTGGCCTAATAGAATAAATGGAAAAATTATTCTCAGTAAGCTCATACACCAGTTAATTGCTCGAAATGCTAGCAATTACAGACGTACTGTAAACGTGAACTATCGTATTTTTTTTTTCTTGTTTACTTTCTTATGAGCGAGTTGTTGTACAGAAAGGGTAAAAGGCTGGGCTTCGCATCGAAGCTCGCCGCGATCCATACCAGGACCACGGTCCACCAAATTGAGTAGACATGGTCTAGAGTTAGAGTACAGGTTGATGGTTTGCTGTAGATTATCAAGACTGGAAGATGAGAAGACTTCAAACCCCCAGCCTCTTTACTGTTTGCAAAGGAGGATTTCAGCCATTCACTGTGGCGTTGGAAGAAAAGAGTACATTGAAGTCTAATGGGTAAAAGTCTTAAGCTTGAGGTTGTTGAGAGGATGTTACGTTCTAATATCAGGAATGGAGAGAGTCAAAGATTCTCATGAAGGTTATAGAGCTGAGGTAGCAATAGATGAAGCAAAGAAAAAACAGTGATGGTTGAGAGGCAGATCTTATGAGAGATGGGGTCAAAATCTAAAGATTCAGGGGTCAAGGAAACATGCATCACGTGTGTTGGTGTTTCGTCAAATTGTACAGACTCCTTCACTGAGGTGGACGTATGAGAGGTGTGAGTGGAAACGGTAATCGACAGCTGAGTCTCTGAGACAAGCAAGAAAAGCGTCAGGTTAAGGTTTAGACCATCATACCCTCTCAGGGTCGTACACACAGGCATGCTGGAGGGTTCACATCCTCATAGGTCGTATCGTGGTACTCGAGAAACTGGAATAACAGCTCCCTCCAGCGCTGGAACAAGGTGAAAGCCAACGCGATAGAGTGGAGAGTATTGCCGTGCGTGACACAGATCCAGGGAGACACTCCCATCAAGCACGTGGGATGCTGGTTACCACCGCGGCTGATAGGCCATCTCTGGTGCCTCGAGCTTCGGAGACTAGTAAGTGGAATCAGTTCCTGTTGTCGATGATTTTTTTTTTAAAACACTCAGAACGTGCTTAAGTGAAGGGGTCAAGTAGATGGCACATGATGGACTCACAAGTGTGAGAAAAAAATGAGCACACATAAAAATAGAAATAAACGTGTAATATTGCAAAAAATTATCTTTATTGCTCGTGAATCAGAGTTATATTTCCATTCTCTGCGGCAGTTGTAGTAGTCAGCGAAAACCCTCTTTTGGCAACATGGCCAATACTAACAGAAGTATGGGCATCACTGCCAATGTGAAAACTGACCATAGTCTTCAAGCTTGGAGTATCTGTCACCATCGTTATGCCCAAGCAGCAGTTACTGATAGCGGCAGTAACACCAGCGCTTGCAGCTCCAGCACCACTCTCACCATACAGCGGCACCAGCAACATTAGCAGCACCGTACAGTAGCAGTACCATTACCCTACAGCTGCGCTACTCACGTCATGCAGCAGCACCACCTACGACAGCACTACTAACGCCCTGCAGCAGCAATCGCATCAGCAGCACGCCAATAGCGCCATTACTGTGTCTCCCGTGAAGGTGGACGTAACGCCACCAGCCTTCGCCATCTTCCGGTGTAAAGTTTTAATCGAGCCAGCAGCTGTACCCTGCCCTTGCCTCACTTCACCTTCCCTCCACCGTGCCAGCAGCACTGCTTCCCTTTGGCCCGTCTTAGCCATTCCCTCGATCTGTTCATACTCACCAAGCATGAGAACGGAACTCCCTGGATGCCTGGTGAGGAGAAATCACCATCGCCAAATATCCTCTCATCTCTGTCTCTTGTCGGGACTCACATCACGATCGGTCTCGGTCATGTGCAGGTAAAACAGGAACACTTTCGATTACGCGCAGAAGCGAGACGGTCACAGGTCGGACGCTGCCGTCTCTTCCCCTCCGTCTCCGCTTACGCTGAGACGTAGACGAGGAAGAACTTTTTACAGTGGGTAGGTTATAGCTCAGCTGTTGTTAGAGTTCTAATTACTAGACAGTGAGGATGACAGCCTATCGCCGACGAGGCCCTGGTGACGAGACTTGCACGATAAGGCAGTGACGAGCCTGAGTGGCGAAGGACGAGAGAAAAAGTCTTAGTAATGAGGTCACAGTTACTACCGTAGGCCAGAGTGGGGAGGGTATAAGAGTTACATACTGGGTGATCGCCTCGTCGCGTGGATGTGATGACTGAATCAGCAATGGGGGTACGAATCGAAAGTCACAAAGAAACAATGATAATGTTACTCGTTTGTTCCATTGAGACCAGGATTCTATGCGTTGTAGAAACCCATAAACGATGAGTTACTGGAAATCCCTCTATGTAGGTCTGAGTAATTCGGTTAAGTAGTGCAGGTTCCCCTGTGAAGTATTTTGTGGGAGTAACCTAGTCATCTCTCCCCGGTTACTCATACGGCAAGGATTTATCACCGTTCTGTAAGAGGATTTGCATACGGTACGTTAATTCATAATGATAAACAAGTCTGATGGCCTGACAATATCTTTTTCGTCTCTGTATAAAATAAAGGCTTTTAGACTTAAACAAAGTCGTTCTGTTTATCTATTAACACGTCATTTATTTCTACTATTGTGCAGGATTCTGTGATGATATTCGTGCATTTTTTATTTTTCACTAGTACGCCCGCGCACGAAAATTCGGTAAACGTTGAGGGAACAAGGGGAAGGGGGAAACCAAATTGGAATGGATGGATGGAGCGAAATTATTTTTGACACTCGGGGCCTGAGCATGAGAGGCGTGCATGGGATACGGTGAACTGGAACGATGCGGTGCACAGGGGTCGACGTGCTGTCACGGGAATGAACGAGTTCGTTTGAAGGTGTAGGGTAAGATCATGGAAAGGTCTTTGGGGCCTAGTTATGGACAGGGGACTGTAGTGTCGGTGCACTGGATGCGAGCCAATGAGGCGTTTCTTCGTTTGTTTCTGGCCCGACTTCGCTAATGCAGGAAACGGCGAACGAGTATGAAATACATATATATGCATATATATAAATGGGAACATCAGTGATGTGGGCAAGGGGGAAAGTGATAACAGGGACTGATGGAGTGAGGAGGAGATGGAGTGAGTATTTTGAAGGATTGTTTAATGTCTTTGATGATAGAGTGGCAGATGTAGGGTGTATTAGTCAGGGTGGTGTGAGAATTGAGAGAGTCAGGGAGAGTGGTTTGGTGGAGAGAGAGGAGGTGATAAAAGCCTTGAGGAAAATGAAATCCGGTGAGGCGGCAGGATTGCATGGTATTACAGTTGAATTTATACAGAAAGAGGGTGACTGTATTGTTGATTGGTTGGTAAGAATATTCAGTAAATGTATGGGTCGTTGTGAAGTACCTGTGGATTGGCGGAATGCAACTAAAGTGCCACTGTACAAAGGCAAAGGGGATAAAGGTGAGTGTTCAAACTAAAGAGGTATAAGTTTGTTGAGTATTCCTGGAAAATTGTATGGGAGGGTATTGATTGAGAGAGTGAAGGCATGTACAGA
>JAYMFT010131190.1:0-27123 GCA_038088735.1 Panulirus argus | reverse complement strand
ATATACATATATATATATATATATATATATATATATATATATATATATATATATATATATACGGTAATCCCTGGACTTAAAGAACCCCAATATAATGGACTTCGGATTTAACGGACTGGGCAAATAATAATACATTAATTGATGATAACTGAAAAGATATAAGAAATATAAAATATCAAATGCTGCACCTTGCGCATTTCATATCGCATTAGTTTTTGGGAGCGAGGGGTATACTTGCTTTGGTGATGTGGTGGGATGAAACAAAAACAGATTGGGTGGGAAACACTATACTGATTCTAATGTTTCGACAGTCTTGACCATAGAATGAGTACAGAAGAACAGGACTCCAGTTTATATACATGTTGTTGTTGGCCTTCACATCCCTGGGTACCTGGTGTGACCCCCCGAGTGGTTGTGCCCGGTGTTTGACCTTGCCGCCAATGCCATGTTCCACTTGACCGCCTCTTCCATGACTGACCTCATCATCTCCGTCAAGCTTGATCTTACCACCTCTGCTGTGGTGATCTGTTTCGTGGTTGCTCTTGCAAGGGACTCAAAGTCCACCCAGTGATTCATGTTTGCTTTTGTCACTTTGTAAGCCGCCTCAAATGTTTTTCTTACTTTCCTCGAACTGTTCTTGCTTAATATTTTAAACCACTCCAGTTTGCAGGTGCTCTTTTTCCTCTGCATGCACTACTAGTGAGTTAGAGGTACTGTGTGCCCCTCTAACTCACTGGTGGTGCATGTAGAGGAAAAAGGTCACCTACCGAAATGGAGTGGGATGAAAATACTAAACAAAGGCAGTTCGGTAAAAGTAAGAAAAACAATGAAGACGGCTTACATAGTGATAAAAGAAAATACAAATCACCGGGAGGGTTTTGTGTGCCTTGCAAGAGCGGGCATAAGACGTCATTGTGGTATAGGCTGTGAGATCAAGCTTGACAGAGGCAATGAAGTCAGTTACGGAAGGGGAGGACAAGTGGAACATTGCAGAGATGGCAAGGTCATATGCCAGGCACAACCTTTTGGGAGGTCACACCAGGTACCCAGGGGGGTGAAGGCTGATGAGGACATGTATATATGCTGGAGTCCTATTCTTCTGTACTCATTCTACGATCAAGACTCTGTCAAAACATTAGAATCAGTATTGTCTTCCCCACCCAATCTGTGTTTCTCTCACCTCACCACATCACCAGATGGTCATGGACACCGCATCACCAGATGGTCATGGAATATTCATATACTCACTTTGTTTTGGTCTCAGTCTGCCTCAAACTATCGTGCGGTTAGGTTGTTTACAAAGAATTGTGACTTTACTTATCAAATAACTTTGCAATCCTTACCATTCAAAATGGCATCAAGTGACAGAGGAGTTAAAAGAAAGCATGTGAACTGTATATTGTATCAAAAAATGGTTACATTTGATTTAACAGACTTTCAGCATTAACAGACACCCCCTCCCCCTATTAGTCTGTTAAATCAGGGGATTACTGTGTGTGTGTGTGTGTATCTATCTATCTATCTATATATAACGGTGAGTTCCGTGGGTAAGTGATGAAGTGAGTAGGGAGTGGGCATGGGATGAGTAAGTGAAGGTGAGTTCCACTGGTCGGGTTTGGAGTGGGTGAGTCGATGAGTGAAGATGAGTTTGGCGGGTAAGGGGATGGGAGTGAGTGAGAGGCGAATGGAAAGCTTTCACGTATCAGGGGAGGAAGGTTGGGTGAGTGTTGTGATAACGGGAGTGAGGGGTGTGGCGGAGGCCTGACATGTGAAGTGAGGCAAGTGAAGGAATTATTACGTGGTAAAGCTAGATAGCAGAGGACCTGATGGTCTCTGACGAGGGCACCTGCTGGTGGAGGACAGTAACAGCAGTAGCCCTACACTTGTGAGACAGGACAGTAAAGCAGAAGGCTCCGCCCAACCCACCTCTCCCTCCGGCTCAACAGCCGAGAGAAAAACAGCTGTTAAGGAACGTCATTTAGTTTATAGATTATACCTGTGTGGAAATTCTGTAAGAATGAATGGAAAACACCAGATCTTGCCGCCGGATAATCTAGGTAAAGAAGGACATTTTAGCTGCTCTTCCGTAAAGAAAAAAATTGGAATACGTTCATATCTTATCATTTTTGAGCAAGTTCATCATGGATTAGGCGTTTCTTATTCACTGAAAATTAATATCATTAAGATATTTGCCATGTTTTAAATGTATTGATAGTCATCAATTTTTAACAGTGTGTTGCAGATATGGTCTGACTTCATCTTTGTGAAGAGTTATTAGTATATAACTACTTCGTTTTGTTTAGATTTCAGGCTACGATGCCTAACATTCTCTTTGCCATTTTATATGCATCTAAATACTTTACTTTAGTGTTTGTGTATTTTCAGGTCGCTGCTAATTATCACTCCCAGATCCTCTCCTTGCATTCGCAGTTATTATATTAGCACCATAATGCTTTACTCTGCATTTGGCTTTATTATTGTCCATTTGCCGTGCCTGTATCCAGTTCTAAACCTCAGCTGATAGGTAAATAACTCTTCCTCAGGACTTTATTTCCTGATTTCGTAACGTCGTCACATTTTGAGATCCTGCTGCTGCTGCTTCAGGGAATTGGTATTGATAATGGAAAGTAAGGGTCCCAGGACCGAGCCTTGTGGCACCCCACTTGTCACACTGATAGGTCGATAATCAGCTGCCCATTTTCTATCATTCTTCGTAAACATGTTACGTTCGCGAGCCTCAAGCTATTCGATAGTTTATTACAGCGACTTGAACATATGCTACCGATGGGAAATATTTAGATTTGTCGACATATTTCTTTCGCTGCCATCGGAGTGAGGTCATTAGAACCAGTAAAAGTATTTAGATCTTCAGTTTTATGAATATTTATGTTCTTCATAACTCTTAAGTGTCATGTAAGTCTGTTTGTTTATTTATCACATTCCTTCCCTGGACACACGTTTTCTGTTTGTGGTATAATTGAGAAATTTTTGTGTAATGAGCACTTCAGTCGGAATGCTTGCTTAATATGGAAGAAATTTCTTGAGTTTGTCGTTTTTTTGATAGTATTTTCATTCGCTGTTAGATATATACTATCTTTGAAGTATATATCCTTTTTTTACCCTTATATATGAAGAATTTTTTAAGGTACCTTCTGAAGTTTTAAGGGAAGGAATGAGGACAGGGAAGAAGGATTTGGTGGAAGTGGTGGAAGTAAGGTGTGAGGCGACATGAGGAGTGAGGCAAGCGGTGATATGAGGAATTTTGAGCAGTGAGGTAATCCTCGTCGTGGGTTTAGCGAGATGCTGAGGAGTGAGTGAGGTGGGTAGTCGGGTAGGGCAGGCCAGTGGGCTAGGTGGGTAGTGGGGCATGGCAGGGCAGGGCAGTGCAAGCCAGCGAGGCAGGGCGGCGGGCAGCGGAGCAGAGCCAGTGTGTGGTGGGTGGTGGTGGAGTCCGCACTAACCAGTGACGCGGGCGTGCGTGTGCGGACTACCCAGCGCGCGTGTGTATGAGTGTGTGTGTGTGTTTGTAGGAGGACTACCCAGTACGCACGTGGTCTCAGCCTGGCCAGCCAATGGAGCAGTTCGTTTACAAATGCCAAAGCAAGTCCAGAGGTCTGTATTGTAAATTGTACTTAGTGACAAAGATGATGCAACCGAATTTACACATTCACAGACGTAAAAAGCCGTGAGTCGTTACGTGAATAAACGAGACAACGGTTGATTTAATTTGGGTAAATAATTATCAAGTGATTAAAGACCGTAAAGATAACTTTGTTTTTTTTTTAGTCGTTAGTTTGTTTGTGGTCTGCGTTGCGTCAGGTGGTACTGTGGGCGGACCTGAGGATGACGGGGTTACATTATGGTAATTAGAGCGTACTTAACGACCCGATAAAACGCCGTTAAGTCGTGTTAGGCAGATTAGGCGCCCTTATTCATGGGTGTCGTAAAGCTTTAGCTGTTCTGGTTGGTTACCTGAACAGGCTAAGGTTAGGGCGTGAGGCAAGAGTGTAAGGGCGTGAGGCTGGGGTGTAGGGCGTGTGGTGGGCGTGTGGCAGGAGTGTAGGGCGTGTGGCCGGTATGGAGAGACACCAGTGGTGGTGGTGGTCGAGTTCACAGAACTGCATGTATACCCACTTACATACCCTAGATTACGTTACTGTATATCTTACAAGAAGAATTTGGTAATTGTACACACCAAAGAACTCTCACACACACAGGCTTTCCTGAGTATATGTACATTTGTACAGTCTATTGTACAGTACACCTTGAGCAGGACGGTGCGACTCCATTAAGAGAGTCTGTGTCAAAAGACAGTCGCGCTCGAGAGGTGTAGTCGTGACCTTATAAAGAGGGGCAATACACAAAATTATTCAACTGGGTAACCACCTTGTAAACGTCCTAAGAACGTTCCCCCAACTACTTGTACCACAGTGGTGTAGCTTTCAAGCCGCCGAACTGTGAAATCGAATGTGACACGGACAAGCACACACACACACACACACACACACACACACACACACACACACACACACACACACACAGCTGCTTGTCACGTCAGTAAGTTAACTCATTCGACCAATATGGAACCCATAATCGGCATCACAGGTCCGTGTGGTCTCTTCTGCCGGGAGCCAAGACGCCAGCCTTGTGTCAAGTGGCAGGATGGGCAGGAACAGTGCGGAGCCGCCCCACGCCCGCACCTCTGTCCTCAGCCGCCCTCGCAAACCCACCCACCGTCCGCCGCCGTCACCACCATACACGGCTCAGGGAGGACAGTGAGGTGGACTCCCCAGGGCACGAGAGTACGCCCTTTCAGCACGACAGGACGCCCCTTGAGCACGCCAATAAGCCCCTTCAGCGCGACAGTACGCCCCATCAGCACGACAGGGGGCGACCCCTCGGGTATGTCAGCCTCAGGGATCAGGTCGAAGTCCAGGCCATCATCATACCCACGGCAGGTACCGTCCTGCCCCACGGACGGAGTCAGTCAGACGATTAGCGTGGCCTCCTTTCGGATCATGGGAAAGCCCCAACAAGACACTGTTATAGGCTCGTGGGTTGGTGTAACGACCCACTCCACCTGACACCCGTAACCCCAGGTTAATCCCGTCTTGGTAGACTGGTCGGCTGTTGACTGTCATAGTTTCCCCTGTCATGCTCTCAGGAACATGACACCTGAAGCCTCAGTGGCAAAGGAAAATGTATCCATTCTGAGTTGTACCTGTGGTGGCGTCTCCATCTGCATCACTGATTCGTTTCGAGTTGATTCTGTGATTCACTCTCAACTCAAGGTAATCCTTTTGGCCAGCAATGTTTTCTTCTTGTACCTTGTTACCTTTCCGCATGTTATATTATCTTAGACACCCTGGAGGACTGTATTACAGTGTGTGTGATTATCAATCGGTGTTACCTCTTTGTACTGTACGGGGAGGGAGTTTTGCACTCGTGGGACCCCAAACTCGTGAACGTTCTTTCCTCTCATACAACTTAAATTCATTTATGCTGTCTGCATTACTGTGTTTGTACGTTGCTCAAATAGACCTGCAGGACTGAGGGATCGTCCACGTTATCCTTCGCGTCCTGCAGGATCCCTTACCACGAATATGCAGTCGAACCCAAGCTCATTGTGGTACGCCTGTGTCGTGCATTTGCTCCATACGGACACGGGGGTCAGGTTACAGATAGCCACAGTGATTTTGTTCATATACTCTTCTACATCCTCCACGTTTCCCATACTATTATGTTTACAGTTCCAGAATCGTATACTTGAAGGGTCAACTCCTGTGTTATTCACCTAATTACATGATCAAAGTCTTAGTGAATACTGTCGTACGGGTCTTGAGGCAGTTCCCGCCAAGCTAGGATGGTCTCACTGCCGTTCGTGTTATTCTACTGAATCCGGGAAAAAGAAGATAGACTGGCTTGAACTCTAGCAAGAATCCGGATTCATATTCGCGGTATCTCATAAATATTTTTATAGAATAAGGTAATTTTAGGGATCTTCGCTCAAGACCTGGTCAGTGGAGTCTGTTTCTATTCCTTTCTTGAAAACGCTGCTCATATTCCTCCTCCTGGGTGATCAATAATACTGTATAGTTGGGATATAACTTGATAGATCACTAAAAGTACTTCACCCATCCGTTCTTGTACAAGGGTCTTCAAAAAATTCCTGCCGAATAGACTCACAATTTGGCTAGGAGGTAACTTGATCATCAGTCATTATTGTCTCTTTATGGGGGTCTCCATCTTATCTTTATCTCATGTTTATGTAGCATGATGGCGTCAGTCGCCCTTGTCTGGTCTAATGGGTAACACCTTGGACATAACGACTTAATCCTTTGGGGACTTAAGAGATGAGGTCCTCGCACCTGAAATGACTTAGTATCGTGCTGAAAGAGTTGAGTCATCGTACTCAAGGGTTTAAGTCTTCGTACTCAAGGGCTTAAGTCTTCGTACTCAAGGGCTTAAGTCATCGTACTCAAGGGTTTAAGTCTTCGTACTCAAGGGCTTAAGTCTTCGTACTCAAGGGTTTAAGTCATCGTACTCAAGGGTTTAACTCTTCGTACTCAAGGGTATAAGTCATCGTACTCAAAGGTTTAACTCTTCGTACTCAAGGTTTTAAGTCTTCTTACTCAAGGGTTTAAGTCAGCGTACTCAAGGGTTTAAGTCTTCGCACTCAAAGGTTTAAGTCATCGTACTTAAAGAATTAAATCGTACTCAGAGTTTTAATTCTTCGTACCCAAGGGGTTAAGTCATCGTCCTCAAGGGGTTGATACTGTGGCCAGGCGGACTGAACGTGACAAGGGACCCTCCCGGGAGCGCTGCCTCCGCCTGCCTTATCTTGGCCAGCCTATACGGCTTCCTCCCTCCCACTCTCCCTCTTGCTCTCTTATCATTACTCTCGCCAACGTCACCCTAAGCTGGGCTTCGTCTTCATTACTCACTTTAAGGCTCCTGTTCTTTCTTAACGAGTCTCTTGCTACATGTTATGTTCCCTGGTTGTTCTTGTCCTTCCATTTTTTAAGGAGAACTAACTATTCACCACAGACACCGTCATGTTAGTTTTAAAAATCTCAAAGGCTGTGATCAAGTCAGTCTTCACTCACCGTTCTTCCACGGTGGACAGACTTAAGGCGTCTATAACCTCTCGCTGTAAACTCGTCTCTCTTAATCCTTGCGCCATCTGTGTTGCCGTCCGTCGGACCTTCTATTATTAGCTCTTTGTGCTTTCTTTATAAATGCAGTGACCCAACTAGAGCATCGCATTCTGGTTTTGGCCTGACGCGTGATGGGGACGATTCGATAAACATTTTCCTCATGCATGTAGCTGAATGTCAATATCGTATTTTGCTCAGCAGACAGTTGGTCTTCTGTGTACGTCTCTCAACGTGGGTCTGCCGCCACAGGTTAGGTTTATGCCTTTCAAAGCCCCTGGCACACAGAACTCCAGCTGCTTATCATTTCCTGCTGGAGGGTATTCGTACTGAGACCTTCCCTCGCCGTGTCTCCCATCCTCGTTGCTTTGCATCCACGTCGATCGAGAAGATCAGTGAGTGGCCCCGTGGCTTTGATAATATGCTCGGCCTGCGGTACGCCGCTGGCGACCTTACAGCCCACTTCGTGAGTAGGGGCTGCTCCTCCTCAGACCCCGAGCCCTTTGTTCCCGCCCACTGTGAGGTGACTTTCCGCCCATCGGTGACGTCTCTCCTCCCTCTATATTCCTGCCCGAAGATCCGGCTCTTATTTTCTTCTGTAACCGACTGATTCTCTCTCTCTCTCTCTCTCCTTATCTCGCCAGCGCGAGACACACACGGAGGCGCCCAACTGTCTCCAACGTCTCGTTACGCTAAGCTTTGTGTGAGATTTCACAGGAATTAGTTACGGCTGCATATGCCCTGTGACGGGCCTGGTCCTTGTATGTGTGTGTCCTTTTGTGTGTGTGTGTGTGTGTGTGTATGCATGTATGTGTGTGTGTGTGTGTGTGGGTGTGTGTCTGTGTGTTTGTAACGCTGAAATATGTTTATTTTTATCTTTAAGTCGTAGATTTTCACCATTTATTGTGAAAATACAAGATTTTTTTTAGTCCGATCTGAATGTATATCAAGCAATATCTTCCACGTAAGCTACAGCCGTCGTGTTTTTCTGGTCTGTTTTTACGCTGGGTTGTGGGTTAGCATCATCTGCGCCCCGCTAATTCTGGGGGAGGGGAGGGGGGGTTATCACACACTGTCTGCTTCGTACGAGTTACTGAGGTCGCTTGATGGTTAATTATCATAAGTATTGCGCGAGGGCTTGGCTGGGTAAGTGACAAGGTAGAGGACGTAATGTTCATTGTGTTTCTGGGTTTCTTCCTCCTTCTTCATGTAGACCTCTCGTTACACCACATCGTCACCTGGACCTTTCGTCACACCACACCGCCACGTAGACCTTTCGTCACACCACACTGTCACGTAGACCTTTCGTCACACCACATCGTCACGTGGACCTTTCGTCACACCACATCGTCACGTAGACCTCCCGTCACATCAAACAAACATCCTTTTTTAGGATGTGAAGGAGTTATGATTTTAACATGGCCCTTGTGTTTGTGTGTGAGACAGGCACGTCCTAGATGTACTTATATCCCTCGGTCGAGAGACCTCAAGAGGCACTGCACTCTCGCGATGCACTTACGAGACGCCCCTCGGGGTTCGCCTCAGGGATTGTGTACATTCCACCTTAACACATCGAGGCGCTGTGCCGGAGGGGAGAATGGCGAGGTAAACAATGAGACACATAGCGCGGGTGGAGTGGACGAGGCAGTTTAACTGTTTGGCGCGGCTACAGCTGAGCATTTGTAAGATTGCGCGGCAGTATACGAGAGTGGTAGCTTCACCGGAGAGGGTAGTTGAAATGTGTTGAGTGTGTGTGTGTAAGTGTGTGTGTGTGCCCTGGGCAGGGAGCAGAAAGGGGCGAGGATTTTATAAGTACGGTGAAGGGTTGTGAAATGTGTGGAGGGGTGGTCAGGGAAGGAAGGGGCGTTGAGTGAGGGGATGGGGTCGTCAGGGGAACGAGAGTGTGGGTCACATATTCATATCTCACGTTACGAGACCGTGGCACAGTTTGTGAAAATCCGAGCGACCGTTTGTGAGACTTTCTGAGACTTTGGGCAAATTGCAGGCAATCCACACGAACGAAATCGTGTACGGTTTAAAAGTCTATGTTATGGAAAGCATTCTAGTCGTTTTATTTGATATCTGGTTGATGTCTTATCCTGAAACAGACGCCGAGGCTTGCTAATGACGAGACCACGAGTCCCGAGTGAAAGCCAACGAGACGGTTTGTGAAATCAGAGCGACGTAGTGTGAAAGCTTTTGACGCAAGGACGGTGCACTCAACCATCTTCAGCCGTGCGTTGGAACAGCCCGTCTCAGGCACCGTTGTCGTAGCAGTGACGACCTACTGACTGTGTGATCCCTCATGGAAGCGACGGGACGTAATTAGTACGGCAAGAAAGAGAACGGCGTCTCGTTCCGTGTTGTGTACGTGTTGCCAGACTCAGGACCAGGACCCGTGTCGAGGGGGCGCGGCTCGCGTGAGGGCGGTGCTCGAAGCCTGAGCGAAGTGCCCATTATCCACTCACAGTTGTGGCCTCGAGCTGCACCCGGGGAGGGAAAGGGGCTCCTGTCTCTCCACCTTCCACTCGACCTCACCCGCACGAAATGTAGAGTTTATATCAGGACGACGTCACCGAGAAATAAAGTCAAGGTTGGACTGTTGAGAGCTCGGGGTCTTCCTTCACGTCTTCCTCAACTTGACCAGCAGGGAAGTATAGGGTCATCAGAACCGAGTCAGCGGTATAAGGTTTACTGAGAGAGGGCTCCTCCCTCCGCCTTCTTGGGCCTCACCAACACTGAGAATCAGGCCGTCAGGACCAAGTCATTACGATAACTGAGGTTAGAGTCATCATTTTGGGTCAAGAGGACAAGAGGTTGGGTCATCAGGATAGGAGCGGGAACCAGGAGGTAGCGGAAGCAGACCAGCAGGCAGTATAGAGGCGTGGCCCTCGGAAAAGCCAGCAGGAGGGAGGTCTCTACATACAGACTAATACAATGCTGTGCATTGACGCGTCTGGTGTGGCCCAAGAGACGTCGTCCCTACAGACTCTGATGAGAGATTAACGAGCGAAATACCTTCTGCGGGAAGTTGATCCGAGGGTGGGTGTCAGGGAAGGGCCAAGACCGGTGCCAGTGCCAACATGAAACTGCTCAAGGCACTGCGGACCCCCACCTCCACCCGCCGCCCCAACGCCAACACCGACCCCGCCCCCACCAACACCAGCACCAACAAAGGTGAGTCTCTCGCCAGGTCATATATATATTTTTTTTCTAATATTCTTAACTGTTTATCTTTCTGACAGCTTTTGAATGCGTCTCCCCGGAATTCAACATTCATAATTCAATATATACATCAGGCACAGCTCTGATGAGAGTAATGTTTATTTAAATATTTATGAAAACTTATCGTATCGTGTTTTAAGATATTATTGTAAAGATCACTTGAGAAAAGCGAGTTGCGTGTGTGTGTGTGAAGTTGAGGAGTTGTGTCCTAGGACATTGCAAGCCTCTCGAGGAGCAGACACTTAGTCTCGTGAAACGCAAACCGTCGTTGTGACCTTCGTCAGCCAGTACCCGGGGTCTCCATGTCCACTGGGACACCCGGAGACTGCTGAACGGGACCCCTGCATCATATGCGCAAGGGGGCGTTTTACTCTCTCTCTCTCTCTCTTTCTCTCTCTCGTCTGTGCTACATGAATAAGTGATCACAGGATCCACATTGAAGTAATTCTTGATACTCTACCGTCAGTGTGTACTTTTGTACCTAAAAATAAGGATTTTTTTTTTTTTTTTACATGTGTGCCCCCAAAATAAGGTCTGTGTTTACATCTTCATACCGAAAATAGGGTCAGTTTACATCTGTTGCCAGAAATAGATTAGTGTTTACACCGACACCAGAAGATAAGGCCAGTATTTACAAAGTCATAGCTTTGCACTTTCTAAAGTGAAAACTAAAAGTTAGTCATCTCTGTTTTATTCTGTGTTTATGTTATACAAACATTGTGTATTGATTGTTGACGGATGTCACCGTATACCCCACCACTGAGAGAGTTAACAAAGACGGGATCCCTGATGATTAATGTGTGTGAGTCATCGGAGCGGCGGTACCAGAGTCTGTGCCTGTGTGTCACAGACTTCATAACTGTACGTTGAACAGACCCAGAAATCCCAGTTGACCTGTAGTGACGCTTGCGTCTGCTCTTGAAGTATTGTGTCCTCGTCCGCACACGACCTCTCTCTCGGTCCGTGGCGCAACTTTTCATTCGAAAAGTACTTGAAAAGTTGTCCCACTGTTTGTACCCCTGGTGGCGGAGGGTTGAGTTACTGTTGTATACCTTACTCCACAGTCTCCCCTCTGGTTGCAGGTTCCGTAATTAGTGATTTAGTATCGCCTTCACACTCAGCCATGGATTTCGCGATACAGTCGCCCACTGCTTATGGTTTCCTCAGTTCATTTTACAGATTCTTTTTATCCTTAAGAAAAAAATGGGTCTCCATTTACAATATGGCGAGTTACCGTCATTATTTCCGTAGCTGATGTTACATAATCGCGATTCCGTGTTGATGGATAATCTGTTCAGGAGAAATTATTGCGTTCCGCGCGTCGCGGCTGTCGACAGGCGTGACTCCTCCCCCAGAAATTATTTCTCCAACTGGTTTTATAGACCCAGGCGATCATCTGCGGGACACCCGCCATAATTTCTGAGCCAAGGAAGCGTCCGCACGTCGCTTTAGTTTTCAAAACACGTGTCGTTTGGACATAACATAAACGGCGAAGACTTTAAGCGCATCGGGACTGTATGGGTGAGGCGGTGAGGTGTGTCGTCGGCGGGAGGAGGCCGAGAGGAGCCCCTGCAGACGCAGGAGTGTTACCCTCTTCCCTCCCTCCCTCCCTGTACCTTGTTAGACTGCCTGTCGAAGGAATTTCACCCAAGTGGTTAAGATACGTGGCCAGCTTGTGACTCAGGAGGCGTGGTAACTGTTAGTTCCAATCCGCCTGTGTCAGAACGCGGCTCGAGAAGCCCTTTTTTTCTTCCCAAATCTTCACCTGAAGTTAACCACCGAATTTGCCTCGTATGTATATGGCCTCCGTCTGCTCCCGATACTTCTCAAGATTACGTTTATCTCCCAAGACGGTCGTTTCCCGGGGGAGCGTAAAAGACTGTGGTACGAGCGGAGCGAGGAGAAGGAGGAGGAGAGGAGGAGGAGGGAGGGAGAGGGACTGCCCGTCTATTTGTTCCTGTTGTCTGGTCGGCGAAGCATGCGACACCTGCCTGCCTACCTCCTCACCTCCGAGGATTTACATGACTCCCGCGGCAGCCGTCGGGGTCTGAGGATGCCTAAAATAACGTGCGGGTGAGCCCTTGGTGGGGAGTTAGTCAAGGTGTAATGTATTGGTGGTGTGATGTACCGTCGGTGAGGACCTGGGGAGCTGCTGTGGGAGATATATACGCCTCTCGTTTTGAACTCCTTTTTTTGCCCGAGTTTGGTTTACTCTGTCAGGGAGGAACCTGATGGAGTGGCAGAGCTTTCCCCTTAGGTGCCTCGACCTCGTCACACACCAGCTGTCGACTGCTTCTGTATAACCCGCCTGACATGTTACGTTACAAACTTTGAACTACGTCTCTGTACCCTGATGCAGCGCCTCCCTATGCCCCTGTAACTCTCTCGGGGGAAGATACAGACTCCATACTGCCTCCATGTACCCTGATGCAACCTCTTTGATCCTCATAGGAAATTACAGACTCCTTCTCATCACCTCTGGAAAACTTCACAAAAGGTTAGCATTCCCTTCGATACACACAAGAAGATTTGCGAGGACCTCCTGAACTTCTGTTGACTCCAGACTTTCACACAGACCTGTACCGAGTCCTTAGAACGTCCAGGAACTCCCCAGTAACGCCAGCAGCAGGTGACTGGTTGTACATCACCTCCCAGTAGCACCACCGTCAGCAGCAAGGGGACCACCCATTACTTTACCTCCCCAACGTAAGAGTGATCTAAGGAGTATGAGTGTTAGTGTTGGCGTGTGGGCAGTGCTGGGTTATGAGCGGCAGTAGCTCTGTGTGTGTGTGTGTGTGTACCGCCACCGAGATCTGTCATCACCAGTAATTGTTGTCATAAGACAGGTTGTTTATGCCCAGCTGCCTGATGGCAAGGCTCACTGGCCATGGAGGGAGGCTCGGGCTGTGTTTACCCCCTGAGTACCTCGATGTAACACCTTCAATATGATGACGGCGTTTCAAGTACCACGAAGGAACCCTCTGAGGACGATGACGGGGCCTCGAGTACGACAACTAAACCCCTTAAAGTACGATGACTGCGTCTCGAATACGACGACGTAACTCCAGAGTACGATGACGGCGTCTGGAGTACGACAACTTCATCTCTTGGGTACGACGCTTTCCCTCCCTTCACCTCCTTGAAGGTGACAGTGGGGGTAGTCTTCAGAGGTCTTCTACCCCTCCTCACACATTCTCAGCCCGCAGCACGACAGCTTAACCTCTCTAAGCACGATATCAAGCGTCCTCTTGCTCAAGCAGTAAGTCATCGCACTCAAGGGGTTATGTAAACAGTTGGTCCCGAGGGGGACCTGATACGATCGAAGACAAATGTTTATTCTTGGTCGAACGTTTGACGCAGGATGTCAGGTTATGGACATTTCATGAAGGTCGTATAAACACTGCGGGAGATAATGGTCACAGCGTGTGCGTGGATGGCGTCCCTCTTGTGTTGGAGAATAGAATTTTGAAAACCGAAAACGCCAGGAACAGTGAGACATTGGAACATCTTTGGGTCACGTCCGAGGAATGACTGCAGTGGCTTTGAAGGCCAGGGTTGGAAAATCCGTCGTTTTTCAGCGAAATAAACTTAGCTCGTAGTGTCAGGAACGTATTTTTTTTTTAGTAATTATGATTGCAATAAGAATATTATTTTTCTAATTTATTCGTTTTTTTCTGTTGTTTCGCTAAGCTTTGGAATTATGACTTCATGTCTTTCCAAGCAGCCAGAACCTGACCCTTCCTCAAGAACTCGTAGTTCTCGTAGTTTATTGTCCCTCTTCCCTCCATACTTCTCTTTCTCCGTTATCCATTTCAGTTACACCCTGTCCTTGATGAGGACTCTGTCCGTGACGGGAACCTTTGATATTATAACGAAAGGAAAATACTCAAACTCCACCGGAGACCAGTACACACACACGCTTAGATCCGTGTGTCGGGTGTGGGCCACAGTAGGTGGTATACCAATAACCACTCAGTAAACTGTATATATCTTACCCACGTATACTTCAAACTCTCACCGGGAGTACACCATAAGACTAGAGGTATGTAAACACTCCGTCCCTTTTCCGGGAGACGTTACTCCCTTGGGTTTGCTTGTCTTGTTTTCCTGTCTGCCTGTTTACGTACTTATCTTTTTTCTTCAGAGTTGTTTGGCTTCCCTTGTTTATTGATGCCCATCATCCCACAGTTGATAATGCAGATTGATGGGGCCCCAGACGTCAGCTTTAGCGGCGAGGTGCTGAAGCTTGAGCGCTAACACATGGGTAAGGGGGCAGTTTGTCTTGCTTTAGACGTCGAGAGACTAGGCTGCAGGAGCCTCGCCCGCACCCGCCGGGATCATTCGCTTAGCGAAGAACGCGGGAGATTTCGGGAAACACATTCCCAGCGAAATGTAGTCCGCTTTGCTTCTCGTCTTTAGAAATGCCTGTTGATAGGTCCACCATAGACTTCCGATGGACAGAATTACAATTCATTGATTCTTATTATTCTCTTTCGTCTACTTTTAGATTTTAGAATTCTCTCAAGGTAGAAATTTGGAATCAGCGAGAGAAAACTGGTCCTTAAACGTTTTCTTGCTTTTAAATTCTGTGGGTTTTTTCCCCTCCTGACTCTTATCCTGAGACTGGTGGGTCTTAAAAGGTGTGTTTCCGAGTCTTGGAAAATGACGTGGAGACGTCAAAGATTTCACGCTGGGTTGGTCGCGTCGTGCGCCATCGCCTCCGGAAAGCTGTACTAAACCTAGCCAAATTATCTTCACCAAAACCGTACCATACCTGACGTTATTAACTTTATCAATACAAATCATATCAGACCTAACTAGATATTATCATACCTGTTCATACCTGAGGAAAACCGCCAGAAATAAACTGAATAAACGACAGCGGTAACGGGGACAGTAGAAGGCTAAAGTGCAGCAGCGGGGAGTTGGTGATTGCTTAAGTTATTGCTAAGCAGAATTACATTTTCTTCTCAAGTTAGACTTTTTTTTTCTTTAACGGACAACCTAGTCGTGGACCAGTCAGGCCTCCTGATTTCTGTCTTTCTCAGGTAAGCTCATGTAAACTTAAAACCTAACTTAAGCTGTACTTAACCTAACTTTTTTACTTACCAAGCCGTAGCCTGACGATGGTTGTGGCTAGACGAGGTAGTAACTGTTGGTGACCTTTATTAAGGGCAATATTTCTCCGACGGTGGTGCCCATGGGAGATTTGGCCAGCCAGGGTCCCTTCCCAACGCCCTCACAACCCGCCGTGTGGCCCTACATTACTCCTGACCGACTGGTCCTTGTAACACCAGCCTACAGGTCCCTGTAACACCAACATACAGTATTCAGACCTGGCTGGAGACTCGTCTCTCTTAACCGATGTGACGTAGAGGCAAAAGCAGTGGTACCACTGATCTGGTAACTATTGTACGACCTCCTTTTAGGGCGATGGTACGACTTGAACACGACGGTACGACACATGGATATGATCTTTGTATCCATACCTACACTTACTCTCACACCCTCAAACAAAGGCCACAATTTTTATCCAGACTAAAGATTTTGTCGACAGTCATGACCTCATGATGGTCACCGGAGATCCATTTTCCGTCACAATGAAATGCGTCAAGTAAAACATGAGAATAGAGACAGTAACAATATTAGTAGACCACAAGACGTATTCATTGACAGACTGCTGTTTGTATGTAGGTACTATTGGCGCTTCGCTCTGCCTGGAGATGTTAATCATGTGCGTTATAAAGCTTGTGCCCAGATATTTGGACACACACTTAGAACACTGTGCCTTAGACTAAGAAAAGTAGAGCGTCTTAAGGATAGGTCCGAATAAACCCTGCAAAAAATAGTGCATCTTATAGTTGATAACTAGATACATAAAATTCTAAGACTGTATCCACTCTTTGCATCGAGTCGGTAAACGTACGTTATGAAAGACTGTAAGCTTACGTAATGAGCCAGCTTTGTACCAGTTTATGTAATGATCGTTTGCCCACTTGGGTTTGGCGACGACCCCTAATGACCTATCATCCTTTTGCGCCACCGCTCGCAGGATGATCATGAGGTCTGCTATGAAGTAGCTGTTAATAATGGCACAAGACAAGAACCGCCTTAGCCACCGGGACCGCTGCCTCTTAAACAAACTCTCCACCAGTTCACCCCCGGTCTGTCACTTGTGCCCAACGTCTATAGCTTACCCCAACTCTACAATGGACATTTAAGGACGAGGGTGGTAGATAAGGGAAGGCTATCCTCCCAAACTTCCTAAAATAGACCTTAAGATGGAGTGGGTGCTGACAGCCGGAGCTCTGCGAATTGCTCACATCCTCCCTACCTTGTAGGGGTCTGCCTCGTTACTTCCACCGTGGGCGCCCGCGTGAGGTGAGAGAGAGAGAGAAAAAAAAAAAGGCCAAAATTAACATATGTGAGTGTGATACGGTGCACGCGCTCGAGGGGGTGGTTGTGTCTGGCGTATTGGTAGGGTTTGGCGCCTCGCTTTGTGGTTGAGGGGATAGGGTGGAGGGAAGTTGTACCGTGTGGGGCGGTGCAGGGAGGGTGTACCGTATGGTTAGGGGGTGAGGAGGAGGAGAAGGGTGTATCACACGACGGGCAAGATGCACCGGTGAGGGGTTAGTCGTCCATGGCGCCGTTCACCTCACGATGAGAATGGTCGGGCGGGGCGCGCGTGAGGCCATGACAGGACGGACGTCCCAGTATTTCCAAAGCCTGGGAAGACTTGCACCCCCAGTGGGTCCTCCTCCTCCCAGTGGGTTCTCCTCCCACTGAGTCCTCCTCCTAATGGGCTTTCTCAGAGACTCGAGGAATTTCTTTACAGATTCTGCCGTAAGTGATTCCATTGTATGATACTGTCTGTGATCACATTGCGTGACTTCATTTTACGACTATATTTGTGTCATGTTGTAATTTCATCGTATGATTACATTTTTTATCATATATATTTTTTTTACATTTTATGATTATATTTGTGACCATATTTGTTTCCATTGTATATTTACATTTGTGATCACATTTGTTTCTATTGTATGATTACCTTTGTGAATATATTTTTAATAAGTGGAACATGTTATTCCAACAGATTAGTGCATGTATACAGTTCCCTAATACGAAAAACTAATTTAACAATTTACAGCTCAGACAAGCAGGAAGAAAGTGCCCCATCTTGAACGCCTTAGAGACACAGTGGGATCGAACCCTTAAGCAGCTGACGATTGTGAAGCCGATAAGCCAAAGTTACAGTGAAGAATATATTCAAAAGACTAAACAAGAGATTTATATGACTGTAGGATTCGTGTGGTTGACTGGCTTCCCAGTTTGTGCTGGTGACGAGCATGTGGGGTCCAAAAGTATTTGGATGTGGGTGTTATTTGTGTGTGGGGGGTGTGGGTGGAGTTGGCTCAGAGAGGTATGACTGTGGGTGGAAAGGATATGATTGATATCAACATCGTCAAAGCATTTATTACATTAAAAGGGTCAGAACCTAACGTTACCCCATAGATCGTACGTGTAGCCTCCTGCTTGTGGGATCTTTTAAGGAATTAGTGTCGTGTCTTCGTCAAGTTTACGTACCAGGTGTTGTCCGATGGTGCTGAGGTCGAGGAAAGGCGTTCGCAAGACTGTTGTAGCGAAAAGAGATGGTAAAAGAACAAGTTTCTTTAAGATTTTTAGACTTGTGCACACCGCTCTCTCCTTATCCTCTCACAGTCTGAACTCATCATGCAAGATTTCTCCCCCCTTCTCTTGTGTTAAGGATGCGTCGACCCAGCTCACTGACTCCTAATTCGCTGATGGCGTCCGGCTGGGCCGAGCTCTTGTCTTTGTTGAGGAGAGGAGGAGGAGGTGGTGGTGATGATGGTGCTGTCTGACCTGAGCAACATCGGCCCTTTGTCTCCCCTGTGTGTGTGGGGGGGAAGGGAGGAGGAGCCGAAGGTGACGGGTGGGGGAGGCAGAGGGATCGCATGGCTCGGGGTGGTGGGGCGGCGGCGTCTAGGAACGGCAGGCACACTAGGTTGGGCAACTGAGGTGCAAAGAATTGGAAATGGAATATCGTGAGAGAGAGAGAGAGAGAGAGAGAGAGAGAGAGTAGGAAGTGAGGATAGAAGCTGATCAGGTCGTCAGAGAGGTGGTGGTTGTGTTGAGAGAGAGAGAGGGTGTCATAGAAGGTGGCTGCTGTGGGTTTGTCAGAGGTTGTAGGAGTGTTGAGCAATGGGGAGGGTGGTTGCTGGGAAGCGATGCTGGTGATGGAGAGAGACGGAAAGGCCAGGGGGATGTGAAGATAGGGAGTGACTCTAGTAGGTACGGCACCGGCCCCCCTCGTAACCCTGTCGCATGTTGAGGAAATGACTCTCGTCGTGTCTGGTGGATGAGGGAGGACGTCGTGGAGGGTGAGGGAACTAGCAAGCCGCTCGAGCTGCCCCGACGAAGGCGAGAGGCTCCACACCAGTAGGTGCTGACTGACCACCGACAGTGTCATGCGTGACGAGAGAGAACAGCAATAAGCGTCCGGTGGGATCCCCAAAAGACCTCGTTTCATCGTGGAGATTTCTTAAACCCTTAAGCCCACAAACACACAAACAGAAACAAAACAAAAGATGGTGTGGCGCGCCACGGGTGTAGAATTCTTCCCCTCCCTTGTGTCGTGCAAGTAGGTAATTACACAAATTACGCACACGCACACCCATACGCACTTAAACTTTGAAGAGAACATTGTAGGCAAGACAGGGCAAGACTTGTAGAGGATAATGCAAAGAAACGAGAGAAGCTAAATGACATATTCAAAACGTTTTCACAGTGGGAAACACTGTTTCTCCAATACTAGTGAGGCGGAATGGGGAGGAAGTCTTGGCAAGTATTACAATACGAAGGAAAAGATAATCTGAATACTAAGGGGTCTTGTCACACCCATACAAGGCTCGTGATCCTGTTGAAATTTATCCATATGTGCGGAAGATGTAAGCTGAGACACCTGACAGATCGCTTGAAATGTTGCTCAGGACGCCGCTGGAGTAAGGTAAAGTGCCAGTAGAACTGAAGAGTATGAAAATGTTGCACTTATCTTTAACCAGTGAGAGTGATAAAGTTGCGATGAATGTTATTTTCAAAAAGTAAAAATTCGCAAGAGTTATTCAAAGTCCTTTTAAAATTGGGAAATGTTTAGCTTTCAGTGCATAGTGGTGTGGTGACCAGGTCCTGAAGCGAGTTGGGCAACGTCTTGAGTGTGTATATATATATAACATCCAGACGTATTTCCGTTGTTTACGTGCTAAGTGCCATTGTTTGATGACAGTGTGGCATGTTATGACTGCCAGCCTTGGTAAATGTGTTGTTCTCAAGTTAAACAGACTCACTGAATGATCGTGAGAAAATATGGAAGACAAAAGATTAACGGAGACAAATTGCTATTAACTTTTCACAATATTCTATACACATTATAGGGTCTGTGGTTACAGACACACACACACACACTCTCTGCTTCGAGCATCCAGGAGTCGTGTGAGGAAGTGGATTGGTCGCCTCCAGTCCGCGTAAACTGAGGAACTCGTCCACCACAGTGACGGCGACGGAGGCCACCTGTACCCAAGTCACCTCAGCCAAGTTCTTGGCTTTGCTGTATTCACTCAGAAATAAAAATGTGTTAGATATAACTGCTGTAGAAAATTAAATTTATCCTTTATAGATTTAAGAAAATACGAGTCACGAGATAAGATATTTCATTGTGGTGGGGTCGACCATAGACATTTTCGACCGACGGGTTTATATGTATTTGTTTAACGATATAAATTCATGTTTCTCGGGTGTTTGTTGACTTCTTGCCACGCCATAGCATGTAGGGTGGTACATAAAGTGTTCCGCCTGAAATAGTTTCAATTTACGCCGAGCGAAGCGACGAGTCAAAACGACTGTCTTCGAACAAGATGGCAAGTTTGGCAGAGACCTTTTGGAAATCGGCATAGAGACGTCTCTTCCGCTGATGGAGTTGGTGTCAGTGTTTTTACGAACTCAACTGCGTCCCATGACAGTGCTGAAAACAATGGTGGATCAGAGATCAAAAAGGGGCGGGTGGGGACGGGGGGCGAGCTCGAGCGCCCCGGTCCTAATAATAGAAGCGCTGATGGTTCGAGGAACAGCTTATCATCCTCGCTGGAGGAGGCGGACGGACTGAGAAGAGGAGCTCTGGGGAGACAGAGGGATACCCGCAGACAGCTGCACGACGACGGAGGGCCCCCAAGGAGCTGTACGTCGACGTAGGGCTGCCAGGAGCTGCTCGACAACGTAGGGCCGCCATACATGCTGTAGGAGGACTCGACGGCGTCATATGTCACTGGTCTGGGCGAAGGTCCTCACAGGACATCCACCACCCTAGGAGGACGTCTGACTTTCACCACTGTCGCAGGAGCCTTCATGACACATTGCCTCTGACGCCCCTTACGTAACGTCAACTTCCTCTCGTCTGACGTATTTATGCTATTTCCGTGCTGTGCCGTCTTGTTACCGGATTGCCCCGTTGTATTGCTGTGCTGCTGTTGAGGAAGCGCCGTCACAGCAGCACCAACGTATGACGTGTTTCGTACTAGAGTTATGAGGAATGCCGATACCCACTGATGTTGGACAGATCTCCCGGTCCTGCAGAACTAAATTTAGAAGACTGCGTTGATGATGAGATATATGTCTTGACCAGAGCCATTCATATATTGATAAATCTTATTGAATACTTTCCCAGAGTAAGACGAGATGTATAGAAACCCTGTAAAGGTCTTTACAGCCTCCACTGGCTCAGAGGTCCGGGTTTATTGTGTTTTCATGGCCAGAAAAGTTATTATTATTTTGATTTATTGTTTTTATTATTATTATTCTTATTCTTCTTATTATTATTAGTATTATTATTATCATTATTATTATTAGTAGTATTATTTTTGTTATTATTTTTATTTATCTCAGGGGATAGGGGAGAAAGAATACTGCCCACGTATCTCTTGCGTCTTGGACAAGGCGACTTAGAGGGGTAGTAGGGGAATTCACCCTTCCTGTATTGCTTTGCAAAAGAAGGACCAGAAGGAGCCAAGGAGAAATAACGATCAACTGCGTTTAAAAAAATTAATGAAATTATGTCAATTATTGTGATTATTGTTGTTATGTATTATGCCGCCATATTCCCTTGGTGGAGTTCAGTAACCATGATAACCTCACCTACTTCATTTGCGTGATCATTCCTCGCCTTCCCAGCTATTCTTTGACCAGCCGCACCTTCCGTCACCCCCTCACCACCACACGCCCTCACCTCCTGGCCCACCGCCTCTTCACTTATCAGTTAGGTGCATCAATCAGGTCTTTGAGGTGATGGTCTCTCGCGTCAGACGGTGGAGCGCGTGCCTCGCGTCTGCTTTGATGATGTGTTCCCCTGCTGCAGGCTGGTCCTCACCACACACGCCCACTTGCTCCCTTGCCCCGCCTCCTGCCGGCACTTGAGACTGGCATGTGTTCACCTGGCCCTCATGTCAGTAGCTGCGATGTCTGCTTGCTGCCGACGCTTGTGAGACCGCTAGTGGTCCCTTGGCCCTCAAGTCAGCAGCTGGGATGTCTTCACTTCCCCCTAAGCACCACACGGCGACCGTCACAGGTCCTCTCTTCACCCTCAACTTTTTCCTCCAGTTTAATGCGTCTTATATAGTCTCATGGCAAGTTTTAACGTGGTATTACTACTCGCTGGTGTTGCTAAGCACGCGCTGTGATTGGGTAATGACGGCGTAAAGCTTAGGATTATGCTAACTGCTTGGCACTGGGTTAAAGCGATGCTGGTGCCTCCCTAGCGGGCTCTTCCGACACTCGGAGATGTTTACTCCCTGTTCGTCGTGAGGTCGTGCCGCTGGGAGAGGTGTTCGGTGTGTCTTCTGGTGGGATGTTGTACTGCAGGGAATGCCACCAATGCTTTTGAAGAGGAGATCACTAAGATGCCATGACTACATCTTGAAGGTGTGGAGAGGAGGTGTTACTGGTGTTTGGAGGCCTGTGGCAGTGACGAGCCAATGGTGGGTCCTGGAAGGACGTAAAACTAATGGGTGCACTTGACTCTTTCTGAAAGTATGTGGCACTGAGGGAGGTGGGGGATGGTAAACCTCGCAGGGTTTTCCTGTAGGGGCAAACATCGTAGAGTTGCTCGGTAAGCTGCCTCTGGTGTCTTGAGGGAGCGTGTGGCACTGAACAGTTTCCATTACCATTACCTCTACCTGAACAGAGACTCTGAATAGGTGCTTCAAGTACTCCATGTAGGGAGGTGGGGAGAGGTCATAAGAAGGTGCTAACATAGGATTGTGGACGGGGTCGCCGTGGCCTACAGAAGGGATAAGCCACTCCCGAGAAGGTACCGCCAGGACCTCCTGACGACACGAGACACACAACTTGCATTTTATGTCCCCCCCGACGTCGTAACTTGGCCAGTATGGCCGACACGCTTTTTCTGCACTCGTAACGTTTCTCTCGTAAATTCCTCCCAGCCAGCACCAGCCCCAGCACGCGCCCCACACCTCCATCGTGCCCCGCCAGCGTCGGACCCAGCACGCCGCCTACAGTTACTACTCGCCCCGACAACTTCGGCTTCTCCACGCGCCCCACAGCTCCGACATACCCCCAGCACGCGCCCCGTGATCTGTAAGGGAGTTACCTTCTGGAGAAATAGAGAGGTCGTCTCTGATCGCTTCTCCCTAGGTAATGATGGTAACTGAAAATGATATCGGTCTTTTCTTCAGTGAGTATATTGTCTTAGGATTTCTGTAGAGACAGTGATTATTTTTAAATCTTTTTTCATGTGGTTTGTTTTCATTGTTCAGATATTCATCATCTTGCCCCATGTGTCCTCTCTCAAACCTGTTTGAACATTTGGTTAACACGGGGATCAGAAGTGCACCGTGGACTCAAGATATGTTCTTGCCAGTATATTAATGGTGTCTGTGGTTTGTTTTGTAGGTTTCAGATCGTGGTGAAGCGAGTGCATTCATTTACGAGCTCGAGGGACATGGTGATAGAAGTCTGTTCTCAGAGATATCTCATCGGTACATTGCTCACAGTAATGTGTTGCTGACTCTGTTGCGTTGAGGGAAAGCTTTCGTTACACCAGCCATTACACTGACGCACCACAGGGTCATATATCACCAAGGATTCATCACTCGAAGATCTACTTTAACATTTTCATTTTCGCTATCCTTCTCGTGCCTGTAAATAGAGGGTTCGAAAGAAATCTACGTTGAGAACGACGGATCCAACGTGTACTTCCCAGTACGCGACGGGTGGCCGAGCGCTCCCCAGGGACTTTACATCTCTGTCTTCTGCGATGGTTCATCCTACTACCCTGGCCGATATAAATTACCCCCTCGACAGCTTCATCTAGTGTCTGCGTGGCTGTCGGGTTCTGGTCATACATGGACACACGGGGTTGTGGGGAGTGAGTGAGATGATCCTCCGCCTCAGGGGGTACACGGATCTCTGCGTCTCTTCCCCAGCAAGGAAGGTCATCCAGCCAGCACTACGGTGCCTCCGAGCAGTGTTTACATATAACCCCACGAGGGGAAGTAGTCATCTTATGGTAATTGTGGGCTCCTTGAACACGAGTACACTAGAGGCGAGAACCCAGTGTGTCACGACTCCCTCCAGCAGACACCGCTCTACCCAGGACCTGCTGAGGTCTAGCTCCCTTTCTTCCCGACGATCTACCTACCTGCTAGGGAGCTATCGCTCTCCCTCGCCACTCCCCGACGCTCAACCTTCCCGGCAATTAAGCTGGCGAATCCCGCAGGCCCGTCAGCGAGCGGAGAATAAAGAGCTGTTGATGAAGGAACACGGCGTTACCGGGCCATTACCACTCGCTGACCAAACGAGGTGCCATTGACTGATGGTGGGGGTAATGAGGGCCCCGACCTGCGCCGCCCCCACCGCCTCTCTCTTTATCTGCCTGATGGATGGCAGGCGAGGCCGGGCCCCCTGGCTGCCCCACCCCCGTTGTCGAGCGCCTCCGTCATACCCGTCCCTCGCGAACCTTTCCTCCTCCTCCTTCTCCTCCCCGCCGCCGCCGCCCTATTCGGCTATCACCAGCCTCTAATGAAGAAGTGACTAGTTCTCCCGCCGTCACTCCGTGCAGGGACGGTAAAGACGGCGGCCTCCTCCAGCGGGCGGCACGGCTGTGGTGGTGGGAACCCCGAGACCTGCGAGGCGTACGTAGGGGCGTACGTAGGTGGTGTGGAGGGTGAGGTGTGGTGTGCTACCTCCCTTATCGCTATCGTAGCGGTGTGTGTGTGTGTGTGTGTGTGTAGTCCTGAGCAGTAGAATGGTGAGTCAGGCAAAGGCGTGAGTATTACTAATCTGAGTAAAGGTGGGAGACAGATTTTAAGACCTCAGGTTCCAAGATGTGTGTGTGTGTGTGTGTGTGTTGCTGTTTTAGTTTTGAGGACCAGCCGTAGCTGTCGACACAGCCTGGACCCCAGTCGTCATATCTGTGACACAGGACGCTGGCTATCCAGACGATCTTGGCGAGACATCTGTTGCCACGTCTGGCAAACATGACCCCTGCTGCCCTGGTCTGGGCTGCGCAGTGCCACCCACCCTGACCTCAGCTGGCCAGGTTTAGGGTGTACAGTGCCACACATCTTGACCCCCCAGCTGACCTATATAGTACCCCACACCATGACCTCTAGTGGTCTAGGGTGTACAGTTCCACACAGTATGACCCCTGATTGCTTACTTCCTTGCTTGGGGGTGTACAGGACACGTACAATGGAGGCCGCATGTGTCAAGGATACATACTGGGGACGCCCCAGTGTGTGTGTGTGTATGTGCGGTGAGGTTATGGATGGTCAAGTCTAACCCCAGACACTTAGGCTGAGTCCTTCGTCACACTAAGTGTCCCCATGGCCTTCCAGTGGTCCACCTGAGAGACTCGCAGGATAAGCTGCCATCTGATGCTTGCGTGGTGAAGCTGAATCTGTTATTGTTAAGCTGAACTGCTTGCATGGTAAACTCGAATCACAGGCATGGTAAACCCAGGCCATACAAATGGTAAACCCTAACGACACACACACACACACACACACACACACACCGATGGTTTACCCCTTAGGAGACATTTAGCGTCCAATAGAGACCTTGACGGCCTTGGTGTCTTCATTGGGCGAGATTGGTGAGGATAGACGGATTGGTAGGGCTACAGATTGGGAGGCTTTGCCGAGAGAGGGACTGGCAGGCGTGGGGGAAGATATTGCTAGCGATGATACACGTGAACAAGGGACGTGTGGGAGGTCAAGGAGAGACAAGAGACACGGTCCTGGGTTCCCTGGCGGGTCGGGGCGCATAGCCCCTCACAAATTCGTGGTTGCGCCCACCGCTGCAAAAGGGCATGACATCTTCATCGTACACAAGAACCGGAGGGAGACAAAGGTCCGTGCCGTGCAAAGAGAGAGAGAGACCCTGACGAATCTAACGACGAAGCAAGACTCGAGCTTTTCCCAAAAGACTCTCATGTTCTTGTGCAACGGACGAAGACGCAGGACGGTGACAGCGTGTACCACAGGAGACATCAAGCAAGAGCCCGTCAGGCACCACGTCACAGCTTTGATCCAGAGACGTAGGGAGTCCCGAGAGCGTCCCGGACCCACATACGGAGGTGGCGTTGGTACACACCGCCTCCCTCAGTCCTTGAGGAGATTCTCGCTGATTGCCACAATTCCTCCCGACCGACTTTTAAGGCTCGCCTCATAAATACGGACGGTGCCGCTGAGAGCCGAGGACCAGATCCACCAGGTTGAAAAATTTGTGGGTCATACTCGGAGTCGAGTTCCGTAAGAGAGAGACAGAGGATGGGAGGGAAGGAGGGGAGGGAGATTATCTCTGCGTGTCTTGGTAGTCGAGCGGGTCGTGAGCCATGGTCACCGGCCGGCCATTGTTGGTGTTGCTATCGTCGTGAGCGTCACGCGCTCATCACCTGATCCTTTGGTCTGCCCGTCGTGGCCGCCGCCGACCCGTCCTCCTTTATGGAAGGTTGGGTCGTCCTGAGGCCACGGCGCCGAAGGTGCCGCCTCCTCCTCTCTGACGGTGGGTGGGGCGGCGTCACCTGCCCAGATCCAAAAGTGTGATATCAGAAAGGAAAATGCTTTTCGATTTCTCAGTATTTTCAAACTGGTTTTGTGCGTACGTACCAGACGGAGTCGAGTCCAAAGTGATCCGACGTGTCAACTCTCCCTGTCTTGGCCTCAAAGCTTGGCATCACTTCCCTCACTCCGCAGGGTTGGTTCTCTCTCCCTCTTCTGTAGATATTACTCCGGTCTTTGCTTCCGCGAGGCGGCTCCGCGTATGTGCCCCGTCCTTTAGTCAGACCACGCAATATTCTGCAAGTTACTGCGTCACGTGTGTAATGTGTGGCCTTGAGAAAGTCAATAGGAAGGCCGTTGTGATGTCAGTTTCTTTCCTCGCGCAGCTAAATCTTTGGAACTCTATACCCTCTCATGTCGTTCCCATCAACTCCGACCTGACCCTTTCTCCAAAGCAAGCATTTCCACTTCCTTCAAGTATCTTGTACAGTTTTAACTCTTTTGATCTTGTGTGTTAAGCCTCTCGAATATTTCTTGTAAAGCCTGACCTCGATTAGGACCTGGGGCTGGAATGTAAGGTATCTATATCTATCTATCTATCTATCTATCTATCTATCTATATATATATATATATATATATATATATATATATATAT
>JAYMFT010131179.1:0-13028 GCA_038088735.1 Panulirus argus | reverse complement strand
ACACACACACACACACACACACACACACACACACACACACACACACACACACACACACACACACACACACAAACTCAGGTGCTGTAAAAGATAATCAGCGAGAAATGTATGATTTTCTACGAAGAACAAATTACCGGAGATAAGAGACGGTATGGCTTTAGGGAAAAGAGGTCATGGGTTACGAATCTTTTAAGATTTCTACAAGAGAGTGAGATTTAAGCAAAAGAAAACGAGGCGGAGAGTGTCTGTATTTGGACTGCCAGAAAGCATTTGACACTGTGCCGCACGGGAGGCCGCTTAAGGAGCTGGAACACTTTGCACGACTGAGGGGGAAGACTCCTTCACTGGACAGAAGATCATCTTATGGAGGGGACTGCAGGAGGCACGTCAGAGGAGCCTTTTCGTACTAGGTGTACGTCACCAATGGAGTGCCGCAAGGGGGTCTGTCTGTTCTGGGATCACTACTCTTCTTGATCTATATACTCAACTTGCCAGAAGGGTATGGATCCCTGATTGAAAATGTCGACAGATGTCGCGAAAGGTCATGAGGGATGTCGAAATCGAGGAGGACTGTCTGAACTTAGAAGGCGACCTAGACTGACTCCAAAGTTGGTGAATAAGTTCAACCCAAGTAAGAGTCGACTTGAGCCTCTACATCAAGCGACAGGACTACACACACTCTCCACTTCCCTCTACGAGAGTTGAGGGTGTGGAAGCACTGTATACGTGCGTCAGCACCCACAGCCTAGGGATGGACGGGGGAATCCTTATGTAGACCTGGCCTGACACACTGCTGAGCTAGGGAGTAAGGGCGGCGGCAAAGGTCGCCGCTCTGATCCCCCAACAAGATAGGTCACAGCCTGAGCACTGACCCTCCCTCCCCCCCTACAGTACCCTTCCACCCACACGCCATCACGACCTGTGCAGAGACCCCCAAAAGTGCCCCCATCCTCACCCACAACACCCACATCCACGCCCCAGACCATCTAGACAAACCTTCCGCCGCCAACATCCTTTCTCGGCCGCTGAAGGATACTCAGGGGACGTCTGAAGGACATTTTGCTCGTTATCCTTTCCCCCCAGGCGAGCCAAGCAATCCTCCCTGCCACCTGACCAGGATCCTGGGCTGAAACTCACTCCAGCGTGCACGCCCGTCCTGTATACGTCCTTTAGCTTGTGACACCAGAAGTCTTGGGGGTGAAGGGTTCGCGTGAGGACGCTGACGCCCCGACACATTTCTGGCTTATCGCCTTTCTTGTTGAGCAAATATAATGGGGTTCCCGGCATCGTGTATATCTTACTGAGGAAATATAATGGGGTCCCCTAGTACGAAAAAGGAGGGAGAAGGTAGAATTCGTAGGCCATGAATTGTCAAACGCAGGCAGGTGCGCAGACCGAGACGTAGACACTAACTTAGGCAAGGAATGAGAGAAAGTGGAGGCCGGGGAAACTCTCTCACAAGCCTGACGGCAGACGGTAAGTGCGTGAGACGCGATAAAGAGTAAACGAGAAATCCACGAGGTGAAAACTTTGAGGTATGAAAACTTTGAGAATAATGCGGACTTAATATGATGTGACGTTATATCTCTCACACACACCCTGTAACTGTGATCAACAACTAACTGAAGTTAGAACAAGCCTGGATACGAGACCGCCCAGGCAAAGCGCACGTAGCCACGCAGGTGCACCCAGCAACATCAGTTTTTTTAACATCAAGCGGGTGAAATGGGAAGAGTGCAGTCAGTGATCTGTTTGCGACACAATGGGAAAACCTAGTCGAGTTCTAGAAAACAAGAGAGGAGGAGGAGGAGGCGTGCGTTAGAGCTCATGACCACTCTGGCACTCTGAACAGACACGTACCAACGAAAAAGTTCTAAGACTGAACGAGAAAGACGAGGACTCTGCAGGTGGCGAACAAAACAGTACGGAACTAACGGACATACACCAAGCAACTCAACGTGTGGTAAGAATCCGAGGGAAATGAAGAGGAGGGAAAAAGGCTATTGATTTGCAAAATGCAAATCACGGTTCCCCAAGATATCCAGTGGCCCGCTAGAAACAGAGGAGGGTACTTTTACAGATGACTGAAGGAGATGAGCGAGATTCTTAAAAAAAGTAAGATGAATCGGTATTCAGAGAGCCAAAAACCCACCTTGGACAACCCGACAGACCACTTCCTAAATAGTCATCCCCACTGTGTTACACATAGAGCAGGTTATCACCACCTCACCAAAGGATTTCAAGAGAGCCATTCAGGGCACGCCAATGTACTCTACCCCAGGAACAGACTCCCGCAACTCGGTCTTCAGGTAACACGAGTCACAGCTCCATGTCATCCTTTGCAGATGATGCTATGATAAGTATGAGTATCACGTCGGTAGGGGGGCGCTCAAAGGCTACAGAGAGATATACGTAAATGAGGCCTTCCACCAAGGCCAACGAGAACGGCATGCTTTTCAAGGGGAATAAAGTTGCAATTCCTCCGGTATGGGAAAAATGAAGAAATAATGAACAATACAGAATACCAGACAGACACAGGCACTATCATAAACCAGCTGGGAATGCGACAGGCCTCGAAGTAATGATGTCTAACAACCTAACTTTCTGTGAGCAGAACAAAACAAAGCAACTGCCTCCTACGGAAGGACGGTGGAGTGGATCCTGCGGACTTTCAAGACAAGGGAAGAAAAAACCCAATGATGGTAATTTCTAAGGCGCTAATTAGTTTTCACGAACAGAATATTGCCGTTTCCTAACATCATCCTATATAGAGGCAGACGAAACTGCAGAATAGGAAAGTTTTCCGAGATCTTCCACGGTCCATATCAACGTGGTAAAGGAACTGAATCATTAAGGAAAAGCTGAAATCAATGAGGCTGAACTCTCTGGGGCACGCAGACGGCAGAGGCGTGTCATCATCATCTCTACCTGGAACATCCTCGGAAATATGTTCCTACCGGCACAACAGCCTTGGGAGACTGTAATATACTACCTCTGAAATCTAAAGATGCGATAAAGACAGAAAAGGGAAGGATAACCTTAAACAACTGGAGCCTGAAGCCTTTTCTCGGTACCATGCACGTAACCATCGGGAACACCATGGAATGGACGGTGTAATGACAAGGTGCACCAGACAAGCCAAGCTGTGGAGGCTACATGGGCCTGTGGCCTGCAGTTCCCAACAGCTTGGTCGACCAACCAATCCAGCAGACTGCTCCAAGCCCGCAGCGTAGAAGGGAATGTGTTGGCGAGGAAATTAAATGGGGGTTCCCCCGGATCGTCTATCTTCTTGGGGATATATAATGGATGTTCCCCGCACCTTGTATCTTGACGTGCTCGGTCCCCAAGCGGCTGAGGTAAGGACTATCCGGGAGAAGAGAGAGAGAGAGAGAGAGACAGCCGCGTGCGAGGCATGAGACCGCCGTGAAGGAGGGACAGCTGAGTACAGCTGGTAACGAACCTCCAACCACAGTTTAGGGCCACAGCTCCTCTGTACCTCAGACTGAGGCTGGCATATGTGACAACCCTCCCACCCCCCACAGGTGCACCAGGCTTCCAACACAACCCCCCCCCCCATCCCCACCCCCTCTCTCCTCCCCTCCCGCAGCTGGAGTACCACAAGTCTTAAGGCCACAGCTCCTCCGTACCTCGGACTGGACCCAACGTCAACAAGGTTCTCGGGAATTTCCTCACTCAACAACCTACTCACTTGGCCTTACAAATACTGACGTGAAAAGCTTCTGACGATCATTTGGGAGGAGGAGGAAGGAGAGGATGAGGAGGAGGGGGAGGAGGAGGGAAGGAGCAAGGTGGAACAAGAGGATGATGAGGAGGAGGGAAGGAGCAAGGTGGAAGAAGAGAATGAGGAGGGAAGTGGAGGTTTCAAGACGAGGATGAGACGAGAGGCAGGCGTGGTCAGACATGTATGACTCAGGCTATATGCATCAGGCTGGCTTGGCTACATGGCTCAGGCTGGCTAGCCAAGCATTATTCTCCTCCCTACAGCCTATCTCTAGGAACCCCCAACCCTGTATACTTATATGTATACTTATACACCCCCTGCATACACGATACCCCCCCCCCCCTCACAGTATACTTTTTCACACCCTTTACCCACACGGGAGTCCCCTCCCAGTGTATCTTCCTGCATCTCCCACCCACACACACACACACGTCTTCCCCTCCCAGTGTACTTTCCCACACCTCTCACCCACACATACGAGTCCCTCTCCACCCACACACACACACAGAGACAAGAATTCTCTCGTAGCATATCTTCCCAAACCTCTCCCACACGAGTCCCCTACCCAGCATACCTTCCCACGCGTCTCACTCACACCCCCTTCCCCCATCCCTTCCCTCACCTGGCACCACTAGTGACAACACTCGACTCAGAACGATACTCTCTCCACCCAACACTTCGACACCTGTGTTGGCAACACCTGTCTTTCAACACAACACTCCTTTTCAATACACAATTCCTAGGTCTCTTTTTGATTCAACACCTGCCCATCATCACCATATTCTCACCACAACACAACACAACACCCGCCCTCTCAACACCATACCCTCACCACAACACAAGCCTCAACACCATACCCTCACTACTCCCCACCGGATCCCAACATTAAATATTCGACGACTTTTAATTTAATTTTAATGTAATCAGTTATAAACGACAAATTATGTATATACCTCATTTGTTTTCTGTGAACTCGAGGCTGAGAATTGGTTGTGCCTCCCCCTCTCCTCAGTACTCTCCCGTCTCTCTCTCCCACCTACACCTGCCCCATACTCACCTCCCCCCCCCCTCCTCCTCCAGAGGCGTCGGCGTCGCTAGCTGAAACCACCACACTTGACTGGGCAGACAGTCAATGGGGTTAGAGGGACAACTGAACTGTTCAAGACAGTCCGTGGGGATAGTGGAACCACACTGAACTGGGCAGGGCGACCCGTGGAGTGCCGGGACAGATCAAGCCTCGGGGCATGAGTATCAGCACTTCACACCGGCTTCTCATTAGCGTCAGCTCTCGCCGCAGACCCTCGAGGCCTGACCACCAACTCGACGGCAGAGCCTTGAAAGTCCTCGCGCCAAAACTTCCCCAAACAAGCCGAACGTTTTCGGAGAACTCCCTACGCCAGGAGGGGAAGGGGGCTAGGAACAGACGGCAGGAGGCTCCACACTCCTTTAACACTCGAGAGGAACGTCTTGCCTGGTGAACTCTACACTCAGCAGTCGGAGGACGGCCCCCTGCCTCGCTCACCGGAAGGACGGACGCCAGGGATACCCCTCCTCCTCCTCCTCCTGTCAACTCCACGCCTCTCTGGCCTGGAGGTCTCCACTCTTTCGAAAGTCCTTGATGCTCCACCCGAGGGAAAGCAAGCCAGTCTTTTCCAAGGGAGGTGACTGCTCATGGGAGGAGGCGGGACAAAGTGGAAAGGGGACGTGTAAGGGAAGAACTGAAGAACGGAGTAAGCGGAGCCGAATATGATGAAAACGAAGAACAGGTGGAGAACATCTTTCTAGTGATAGACTGCACCGTGGTCAGGCTTCATCAGAATCTAAACAAGTGGCAGAGAGAGACAGCACAAAGCCGAAGACAGACCTCGAGCCTGACTTCATCCTCCCTCAGGTCGAGAGATAAAGGACGCTGACGGTGGTTCCCTGTGCGGCCGAAGTGCCAAGGGCACGGAGCGTGCGTGACAGGACATACAACACACACACACACACAAAGGTTACGACTCAGTTTACGTCTTTCTGAAGATAAAGCTGCTGGGTCACGCGTTACGTGGTCATGATCACCTGTGTTGCTGCTACTGCTGATGGTGATGTGACGGCTTCGTCAACTGTACGTTAATGCCGCAGGCTGGGAGGATTTTTTTACTACATGTAAATACACTAACACAGAGAATTATGCCACGCTCGAGGGGGAAGATCGTACCACACACCTATCAATATATAATAAACCAAACACAACACTCGCTTCAACACCTTCATAATGAAAAATATCCTACCAATACGATCGCCGCTCCAATACGCTCGGGACTCAGAGCCTTAACTGTACTAGACTCCTCCCATCCAAACCATTCCATAACTGTTCAACAAACCCCAAATAGAAATGAAGAGCTTACCTCTGTCTCTCACTTCAGCAACCTATACTCACAGGTCCTCTCAATCCCCCAAACAAACACACAACACTGACAAAACATACACACACACGGAAACGACCCCGACAAGCACTAAACAACTGCCCTCCCAACTTAAAAGTCCTTTAAACACCACTCCACCAGACGACGCACACCCGTCCGAATCCAAGCTCCCTAGACATACACGAGTTGCACTTTCTCCTCTTCCCTCCGGACATCACCCTATCCTTCACGGCACTACAGACACCGATTCACCGTATCTCATGACCCTTCACGCCCACGACGCAACCAGCGAGAATAAAGACACTGAATGCTTACCGGCTACAATTGCTCCTTCGCCCCCCTCCCCAACACACACACACACACACACACACACACACACGCAAAACATCACTACAACCTACGGCCTGCTGGCCATGTTTTCCTAACACCTACGACCTGACCCTTTTCCAAAAGGCAGGAAAAGGTTTTCCACTTCTCTTTCCTCCCCTAAAAAAAAGAAAGAAAAAAAAGGCGATAGATTTTTTTCATGTCCTCGCCCAGTTTTCCCTCATGTTTCATTTATGGCCTGACGTCGTCGCGTTGGTGGGGATATTTTCTTTTTTTTGAAACCAATGACTTGAAGCCCTCGACATGAAGAATAATCAATAGATGCCTCTGCAGATACGACATCCAGAACCGATGGAAGTTTACCACCCGAAGAAAAAGAAAAGAAAGCGACAACAAATGATATTTTTAAACTCGCATTATGGCCGAGGACCACTGCAAGAACTAGGTAAAAGTAGAGAGAGAGAGAGAAAGAGAGATTCCCGGGTAAGTGGTTTTGTGAGCGGTTCTCTCTCCCGTGGAAAAGACTAAGGGAATTTCTGCGTGTGTGTGGGTTGGGAGGAGGCGAGCCGAACTTGGCGGCCGCTAACAGAGTAACGGAGGAAATGTGTCCATCTCCCCGTTGGTCTCCTGTTTGTTGTTCCTCCTCCAAAACGAGTCACTCACTCTCACATTTGTCTCTACTCTCCTTTCCCTTCCCTTTCCCATTCGAGTTCCCTCTCCCACGCACCTAAGCCACCCATACTCTCCTCTCCCTTATCCTTTCCCTCCTGTTCTTCCTCCTCCTCCTCCTCCCCCCTTTCCCAGCTCCCAACTGAACCATCGCTCTTCATTCTCGCTTACTGTTCTCTCTCTCTCTCTAACCTCCCTTCGACTAACCCAGCCGCCAAGCCACTTACACTCTCCCTAACTCTCTCTTCCCCCAGACAAACTTTCGGGGATTAACCTCCCCCACCTCCCATCGGGTACTGTCACTGCACGCCAGCGGTGAAGAGCCACCACCTACGACCGGGCACAGCCACCGCACCTCATCAGTCAACCTAACCACCGAGGACAGTCACTGCACACCAACGGTGAGCTTTCCACCAAGCACTGAGGGACCAGTCACTGCACCTCAGCAGTGAGCAAGCCACATATTCAAAGCATCCCAAGGCCCGCAGCAGCGGGGCGACACGACACTCCGCCTCCCAGCGGCGCCCCCCGCCTAAACACGGCGACGACCCCCTCCTCCTCCCTCCTCCTCCTCCTCCCGGTGGCTCTTCACTCTCCACACAGCCGCCGTAATGGGAGTAAATATGATCTGAGACCGAAGGAGAAATCTAATCTTTGGGGCGACGGCGACTCCCTCTGGAGGGGCAAATGTGCTTAACGAATCCTCTTCCTCCTCCTCCTCCTCCTCCTCCCTACCACACAGCGATTCCTGCCGACGCGGGGAGAAAAGGACTTTAAAAAAAAAAATCCCTAACGCCGCTGCTTCCTCTGTCGCGTCGAGGAGCGTGTTCAAACCTGGCGTCGTCCGCGAGCTCCCTTCACCCCAGTGCCTGACGGTGGGGGCAGGTACGGGACGCTCTCTCGAGCCCGCGTACAAAGCCGTAATCGCCTCGACGGGGCCAGGTGGCGTGGGGAGAGGCGCGGGGAGATGGTTAGTACCTCAGGCCATCAACCTGTCGATGGACGGGGCAGGGGGGCAAGAGGCGGCGGGGCGGCTCCTCCTCCTCAACACCTAAGACTCCTGCAGGTGAGGTGGTGGCAGGAGGCTGGCGTGCCGCTCTCGAGTCCCCGTAAATGCTCAGGCGTCTCTGTCGGCACCTCAGGCTTCATACCGATAATGCCGTAGACACGCTTCTCATACTGAGGCGGCCAACGTGATGCGTCTCTCATGCTGACACAGCCAACACTGACTCTCTTCTCATACTGATGCTGCCAAGAGGGATACCTCTCATACTGAGGGCGTCGACAGCCAATACTTCTCAGAAATTCATTACACAATACAGTACTTCTGAAATACGTCAATCCCTCTCCTCTCTTGTTACCCTACTGATAAAATACATCAGTTCTCCAGTCATCAAATACATCTGTTCTCCAAGTCTTCTTCATCTACATCTGTTCTCCAGTCATCAAATACATCAGTTCTCCAGTTATCAAATACATCAGTTCTCTAGTCATCAAATACATCAGTCCTCCAGTCATCAAATACATCTGTTCTCCAAGTCCTCATCATCTACATCTGTTCTCCAGTCATCAAATACATCAGCTCTTCAGTCATCAAATACATCAGTTCTCCAGTTATTAAATACATCTGTTCTCCAGTCATCAAATACATCAGTTCTCCAATCATCAAATACATCTGTTCTCCAGTCATCAAATACATCTGTTCTCCAGTCATCAAAAACATCAGTTCTCCAGTCATCAAATAATCAGTTCTCCAGTCATCAAATACATCAGTTCTCCAGTCATCAAATACATCAGTTCTCCAGTCACCAAATACATCAGTTCTCCAGTCATCAAATACATCAGTTCTCCAAGTCTTTATCATCTACATCTGTTCTCAAGTAATCAAATACATCTGTTCTCCAGCCATCATCGAACACATCTGCTCTGCAGTTCTTGACCAGGTTACTGACTGAGCCAGCCATATGCCTCGGTACAGTACACCATGATATAGTATTCCTTTTTTCCAAAACACCTTCCTCAGAATTTCTAGAATTCGAACCCAATTTCAACGTAAACTCAGCTACAAAACCGTACAGCAGTAAATGACAGGCCCACTTCACCGCTAGAGCGATGTCGGGCATTTGCATTCGGGCGCCGCTACGTTGGCCATCTGTAGTTCATGTCTTTTTTTTTTTTTATTTCATTTCAACACAGCACAGCACAACGGGAACCAGAACACACGCCTGCGGGTGAGGCCTGGGGGATTATGTGTGCGTGTGTGTGTGGAGGGGGCAGTCTCTGGCATCCGTGTGGGAGACCCGGGGAGAATTGGGTGGGTGTGGGGGTGGGGTGGGGTGGAAGGTGAAGACCTTGGGGCCTGTCGAGGGAGATCCGCGGACCGCTGTAGCTTAGAAGGGCGGGGAGGGGCGGTATCGAGGAGGACCATTTTGGGAGACCCGTGGGTGAGTGTTCCCAGTACTGGCTGTGAGGTCATCACTGGTTCCGTCTGTCTATAATAATAATAATAGTAATAATAATAGTAATAATAATAGTAATAATAATAATAGTAATGATAATAGTAATAATAATAGTAATAATAATAGTAATAATAGTAATAATAATAGTAATAATAATAGTAATAACAATAGTAATAATAACAATAATAATAGTAACAATTATATTGTTATTATTTTCGTTTACGATTTCCGGAATCCGCTGCAGCCAAACCCTGAAAATATACATGGAAATTACACGCCGTATGCACTGTGGAACTATAAACAGGAGGGGGAGGTTAAACAGACGGTATTTACACAAACATTGGGTGGAAATTTACTGTTTACTGATGATGTTCGCAACGGCTGGGATGGGGCTGTTCCCCCCGGTGGTGCGTGCGAGCCCGCGTGGGCTGGATGCAATCGCGGTTCCCGAACTGCGACTCTGGAGACGAGGGATTTCTAATAGCATGAGGTGACGGTGGCGTGAATGGTTCAGGGGCTCTTTCTAGGACTGTCAAATGAGGTCCAGGGGAATGGTTAGAGATAGGGAGGGCGTCGGGCGTCGCCAGTGCGAGAAAAGTCCTTGATCAGACGTTGCGAGAGGGGAGGAAGCGAGAATGATCTTGAATGCTCTTTTCTGCATTCATTCCAGTAGCTCCCTTTTGTGTGGCGGGAGAGGAAGAAGACCCGATGGAGAAGGCGCAGGGCGAGTTTGGGGAGAACTTAAAGTTTTCAGGATGTCCTCGACTTCTGGCGTTCAGGGAGTCCAAGTGTCTTCTAGTCTCCGAAAAACATAAGAGATACGATACCTGGAAGACATGACGGTGGTACTGACGTGTTCCGTCAATCTTTTGTCTTCCGAAGCGACTAAACAACCCGCAGGAGGCTTGAGGGGAGGTCGTCCAGCGGGCGAGGGTGGCGCGGAACTGGAAGCTAGGCTGACGGGCGTGACTACGGGTCTCAATTTGGTGACGTGGTCGGGGAGGCGGTCCGGTCCAGGAAGCCGTCGTTGGGTCTTTCTGGAGGGCGATGTAGCCGTCAGAGGAGCTGTTCCCCAAACGCTCGACACCAACGGCAGGGTCGTCGTTTTTCATCAGTCGTCCATACGAAGTCCTCTGTAAGGGTGAGGAAGCACAAGGGTCCTACCTTGGCGCCCAGGGACGCCAAAGGGGAGGTGGAGATGGCCGCCACCCCCTACCCCTGGGTGAAGGTCAGGGGGGAAATTGCGAGTCCCATCGACGCCTTTGCGTCCCTCTGCGTTGAGACGGATAAGGTCGTCGAAGCAGGCGAAGGCAGTGGATGGCAGAAGGAAGAGGTCCTCCGCATTCGAACTTTCCGAGGGCTTGTGTGCGCCCGATAAGGGTGCGGCTGAAGGGTCTACGGGCAATGTCTGTGTGCGTTAAGGGGTTGCGGGTACAGTCATTCCGTCTCCAAAGTTGAACTCCAGCTCAAAAAGACCCTAGACTCCTTCGAAGTCAAATAAATAAATAAATAAATAATACTCCATAAAAAATCAAATTTCCTTCGAACTCCCCGTCCTTCTAGGAGCAGGTGGCAAGCAGAGCGGGGCCCGGAGAGAGAGAGAGAGAGAGGGCACGGGGCGGCCAGCTCCAACTGCTGCTGTGACATTTCCCATCTTTTTTCTCTCTCTCTTTTTCTCTGTAGTACTCAAGGTGTCCTCCTCCTTCCACCCCATCTCCTCCCACTCCCTACTCCACCCACCGCCAGCCTTCTGACACATGAAGAATAAAAAAAGTTTGTATAACCGGTTGTTGGTTCTGTCGAGTCACACTGATATATATATATATATATATATATATATATATCACCTACAGGGCAGATGTACAGATTTCAGCCACATACACAACACAAATTTTAGAGACGCTATTAAAGATATCTCATTTCTCAGCAAGACAATGTGTTTTTCTTATACTGAAATCTGGCGCTGCAACTCAAGCGGCTGAGTTGTTCAGTGTGACGGTAGCGACCACTGGCGATCAACGCTGGTGCGTCACGGCACATCAAGACGTGACGGTATATCTCGGTACGTGTGACATACGAGGTCACACACACACACACACACACGTGCGGTATATCACAGTATAACAATGGGTTGTTATAGGACATATAGTTCTAATACATGCAATACTAGTTATATGGTGATGTATGACAGAAGACGTGGGCCACAATACTGCCTTAGATTTCTTCAGTGTTACAGTACAAATTACGGTCCCATTCTGGCAAACCCTGAGAGACACATCATTGCACGTGAAGACATATTACGGTACGTGAATTACTGTACCTTAATGATGATACAGCCTGGCCGCCAAGTCCTGGTGTTAATTAAGCCAGAACAGTATATTGGTACAGTGCAGTATGCCCATCTGTGGTGTACTTAAATATACTGCAATGATGGCATGTCACAGTGTATGTTATGGTGAAGAGACCCACTCATCTCCTGCAGGCAGACCCATCAATCTCTTGTAAACCCTCCCGTCTCCTGCAGACCCGACCATATCTGGTACAACAGACCCGCCCGTCTATTGCATTTCCGACCATATCTGGTACACAGACCCACCCGTCTCCTGCAGACCCGCCCACACCAGGCCCACAGACCCGAATACACACACCTGTGTGACAGGTGTGTGTCCCGAAGCCTTGGAGGCAAGAAATCCTCAATGAATACAGTCCTCATCATCAGGGGCACCACAGATACCGACGCCTCCTGGAGAGGCGTGGAGGTACTAACAGGAACAAACACACCTCCGAGTAATATCGTATTTACCTCAAGTTCTCATCACGAAAGCGGGATATTACTCGGCCCGGCCTCCTCCTACCGGGCTCCTCGTGTCGCCCTTTTCGGTGGGTAAAAAGAGCATCATTTTCTCCTTTACAGTAAATCGTGAGAGGAAGGCACACCGTCCTGGGAACGTGTAGATCTCTCTCTCTCTCTCTCCCTATCTTTCCGTCCCTCCTCCTCCGGTGCTATCTCTCTAGGACTACATTCTCCTCTCCCTCCCTCAGACAAATGGACCCGGGTTCTTACATCTCGTGTATTTATCTCGCGCCGGCCAGCCAAAGCCAGGTCGTTACACACGACCGCCTCCCGTGTCCTCGAGGGAGAGATACACGACGATTCGTTACCATGACGTACTCTGGCTGGTCCGCTCGCCACTGAAGGACATCGTCAACTTTTCTCATCATCGTCGTCGTCTCCGTCGTCGTCGTCATCATCATACGCCGGGGAAACTTTCAAAAAGCGACAGCTGAGAGGCCAGCTGTGTTCCCTTCTTCCATTTGTGCTGAAAACTTTCTATTCTGATGAGGTAGGAGGAGGAGGAGAGAGAGGAGGAGGAGGAGGGGGAAGAGGAAGAGGAGGAGGGGAAGAGGAGGAGGAGAGGGAGG
>JAYMFT010131168.1:0-13028 GCA_038088735.1 Panulirus argus | reverse complement strand
GTAAATGACCATCCAGATCCTTCATAATTATACGTGATTCACTTCACAAGTCAATAAGGGAAAATAACAGTTTAACTAAGATCGAGTAATAAACCCTGATCATTCTAACAACAAAGGGACTGAATTTAATACTAACCTTACTTTTTAGCAATGAGCAAATCATGTTGTTTATAGTTAAAGAATTTGAAAGATTGTGATCAGCTTTTCTTTTACCTTTAGTTTTTTCAGCTGTGAAACTTCTCTTTGAATTTGTTAATTTCTGAAGTGTGAATGTGGCTCACTACTCAATGACGAAATCAGTTCATCCTGAATTAAAGATTAAAGTGTAAATCACAGCAATTATGATTTCTTTCCCCCAAGAGGGAGGTGTGTGTTGTTTATTTGAGGCACTAGAGTCGTATAGTAGGTGTTGTTCTGACTTTCATAAGCAGGGGTTTCAATCATCAGTCATAAGTAGCCCCTACTGCCCCTAGTTTTTACTAATTATTGTCACTGCTTTTAGGAGCAACACTTACAGCTGTGCCAGTTAATTAAACACGCACAATATGAAGTCCTTTACTTTCCAAGATAACACTTCTTGACAGATCATTTCCTAGTCTGTTGGCACTTGAATATAGGCTTGTTCATCAGCTTGTTCTTCAGCCTCCATTTCATGCTGAGTGAGATTACTCTGGATTTTAGGACAATCTTCATCTTCACCCTCCTGGATGAGGTGTAAGTTGGTCTGGTAGGGTGCAGGGCCTATAACGCTCAGCAGCACAGGCAGGAACACCAAGCCGTGGAACACACCGAAGACAAACACGCCAAAGAATATCTGGAGGTGAAAGGACAAAGGAGAGTTGAGTGGTTCTAAAGAACTGCTCTAGCTGATATGGAACACAGAAGGTAGATCTAAGGTGGCAAGTATGGGGCTAGAAGGAATGTTTACCTCATACATGTGACTTAAATAACCTTGACAAAGATATTCACCAGCTCATCTTCAAGGAAAATACACTGAAATTGATATATGGTCATGAAAACAAGCAAACCCTTTTTACCTCTGACATCTTGCTTGCCACATAAACCAAGCTTTGTATCAGGCAAATCCTGTCTTAAGTAAACCTTTAGCTTACAAGCAGTTAAGACATTAATATCAAATGGTTATGTAAGAACATGAATGGATGAAGAGATAATGAGATTAGAGGATAAATGATGAAGTCCAGAGGCAGGACAGTAACACAGAGTTCAAAGGAGATGGGGAAACTGACTAAAGAAGTGCACTGACTTGAATAAAGCAAAGGGTAAGTTGCAAATTGCTGAAAACAAGAGTATATGGGTGAAAGTTTACAAGGAGCGTGTATGATAAAGAGGTTGGTATGAGATGAAGACCACCGATGACATGGGGAAATAAAGTGGAAGAATACTGGAGAGAGAGAAATGGGGGAAGAATGCATGGAATGGTGTATGCAAGGTCAGCATGTAAGGACAAGGATAGGTAGAGACTCCTTTGCCATGGCCACCCCCCTTGATGGGAGTTTCCGGAGAAAATAGGTGTCATAGATATAGATAGACAGATATGGATGAGAGTGTTATGTAGACTGAAGACCTGTAATCCTGAAAGATAATGGCATTCAGGGATAGAAAAAAAAAAAACTCTTACGTAACCCTGCTAGGTAGTGGAAAGAAAGTGTAGGAGGTTAAGATAGAAACATAATCATTCATTCTTTGCTGATACTGCACTCATCATGGTATACATTAATTATGGTGTCTGACAGGATACTGAAGTAGGTTGGTATTGTAAATGAAGAGGTAAGTATGGAGTAATAGTGAAAGTTATTGATTTTGATGGATTAGAAGAGTGTAGCCTTGGACAAAGTAAATGACCTGTGGTTCAAGGATAAGGTAAAACCTGTAATCAAATAAAGACCAAGAGGACTGTATTCATAGCATGGTAGACCATGATGATGCTTGATAGAAAATGAAGAGATCATTAGTGAAAGACAAATCAATAGGACTATGGCTTATGGTAGATCAAAAGAACTACTTCATGCCACATTAAGAGAACTATGAGTCTGAGACAAATAAGGGGACTGTGGCATGGTGCAGCCTGAATGGAATGTAGTTTATGGTAGGCCGAAATATAAGATTATGCAACATGAAGATGACTATGGTTCAAGAAGACAGGAAGGGTACTGTGGCATGGGCTAGACTGAAGGAACTATGATTTCAGACAGATGGGAAGACTGTGTAGCAAGGTAACTCAGGAAGATTGTCATTTACAGCAGATCTAGAAGGCTGTTGATAGCTATTCAAGAGGCACAGGACTTCAGAAGACCAAGGAAGTCACAATCATACTTAGATTACTGTGTATCTTCATAGGTCAGTCCACCTCAAAATAACTGAAAGAAAACTGATATCACTAGCTGTCCGACAGTCCCATACAATTTAGTAAATGTATGCATATCAACTGAGGAATTTTAATTTTACACATTAGAAGCAGAGGAAATAATAAAAAGGGGTAAACAAAGGACGAGGTGGAAGGTTGGAGTGAAAGATGCTTTGATGGCTAAGGCTTGAACATGCAGGAGGTGAGGCATGCAAGGGATACAGTAAACTTAAGTGATTTGTTATAGAAGGGATGATGTGCTTTCAATAGGCTGAAATGGCATATGAAGTGGTCAGGGGTAACCATGGAAAGGTCCATAGGGCCTGGTTGTAGATAGGGGTCATGGTTCAGTGCATTTTACATGACAGCTAAAGAGTGAATGTAAATGCAAAAGGCCATTTCTTCATCTGTTCTCAGTGCATTATCATTGACACAGGAATTGGTGAATGTGTGCAAAAGGTTCTGAAAAAGACTACTTTCATAGTAGAGTATGCCTCTTGTAAGCTCTACAGAAGGCAAGAGAAATGAAATACAGGTTGCCAATAAAAAATCTGGCAATCGTTATTCCAGTTCCATCAGTTTTCTGGCAGGAATCACAGTGTAGTCTGTACCTACATGGTGAGCAGTTAGTGATGAAGATGATGACCCTGACAACCCACCTGCTACCTGCATTTAAATTTTTCTACCGTGTACAGTACTAATCGCAAATTCTTCAGAACTGTGCTGTAAGTCCAGCATGTTACCAATAGAGTACGGTATCATTTTACAGCACCCAAGCCATTTCATTTAGTTGTTCAGCGTTAAAAGTTCATTTGCTTTTCATTTAGTGTTTAATTTCCTTTCTTTAAAGTACTGTACTCATTTCCTGTTACAATATATACAACATATAGAGTCAGGAGGCAATCAATCAATTTTCCGGAAAAATAAAAAATCGGGCAGCCATGAGGTCCCAAGGTTGCCGGATTTTTTTATTGGCAACCTGTATTTCATTTCTCTTGCCTTCTGTAGAGCTTACAAGAGGCATACTCTACAATGAAAGTAGTCTTTTTCAGAACCTTTTGCACACATTCACCAATTCCTGTGTCAATGATGATATATACAATGATGTATACAAACCACTGGCTGCCTCAAGTAATCTTTGCCACATTTCTCAACTTGTTAAAAGATTAATTACAGTTTGTACTCAATGATAACAATTAAACAGTTGTAGCACCAATTTTAGAAACTGCAAATTTTTATCTATTCATACCACAAAAACACTCACTTACTGAGAAACCTGAAATTCACTTACCTTGAAAAAGGAAAGGAACACATGTGAATCCGAGTTAGCCAGGAAAACAAAAGCAAGGAATGTGGAGAAAGCACCATTGATGACTGGAGGGCCCATGTCCCGCACAGCCTGCCTCACTCGATCGTTTCTTGACCCCTTCACCTGCCGTATGATATGAGTCGCATCATCTTCATACATCACTGACAGTTACTTTACTTTGCTAAAGGGAAATTCTTTATATATATATATCTAATAATCTTCACAAACTATTAATAATATAATAATTTTTTGGTGAAACTCTTCACAAACTATTAATAATATAATAATTTTTGGTGAAACACAAGACAACAGATATGCATAAGCTCAGTCAGACCATTAGTAATACATCCATCCATCTAAATTCAAGCATTTTTTAGATTACCACAAAATGACATTATAAAAATATCCTTCTTTCCTGTCTTTGCTCATGTGTCCATTACACACCTCACACACACATTTCATTATTACTTCATTTTTCCTTAAGATTTCTCCTTTAACTGTTCCCTGAGGTCATTTTCAGATACACTCTTGAATACCTCTATGTTTCCATGTCCATTTTTATATAAAGTCTATTCCATCAGAGTCCTCCATCCTTTACTTTATTACTTAATGACCACCCTATACTATTAATACCATGCCACCCTGTAACATTTCTATTCTTCATCCATATCCATTTTCTTCATTTTATTGCAATTTTTCTTAAAAAAAATCTACATTCCAACATGTTCGTACGGCTCCCTGGATGCCCTCAAGCACCACCTGTGGCGATTCTAGGCTTATTAAAGTGCCCCGACCAACTTAGGTATATTATTTCAACATGTTCATATGGCTACCTGGAAGAGCTCAAGAACCACAGGTCCGTGTACCTGTGGAAATTTTAGGCTCAGAAAAGTACCCCATCCAACTCGGGTATATTATTTCAACATGTTCGTATGGCTCCCTGAATGCCCTCAAGCACCACAGGTCTGTATCTGTGGCAATTTTAGGCTCAGAAAAGTGCCCCATCCAACTAGGGTAAGTTATTTCAACATGTTCGTACACCTCCTTAGATGCCCCCAAGCACCACAGGTCCGTACCTGTGGCTATTTTAGGCTCAGAAAAGTGCCCCAACCGATTTGGGTATATTATTCCAACATGTTCATATTGCTCCCTGAATGCCTTCAAGCACCACAGGTCCATACCTGTGCCCCCTAAAATTGCCACAGGTACAGACCTGTGGTGCTTGAGGGCATCCAGGGAGCCATATGAACATGCTGAGATAATACACCCGAGTCAAAAGGGGCACTTTTTTGAGCCTAAAATTGCCACAGGCGACTAAGAAACCATACGAACATTTTGAGATAATGTACCAGAGTCATACAGGGCACTTTTCTGAGCCTAAAATTACCACAGGTACGGGACCTGTGGTACTTGAGAGCGTCTAGGGAGCCATACGAACATGTTGAGATAATTTACCCAAGTCATACGGGCACTTTTTTGAGCCTAAGGGAGCCGTACGAACATGCTGAGATAAAATACCTGAGTCATATGGGGCACTTTTTTGAGCTTAAATGGTGCTTGAGGGCATCCATATTGAGATAATAAACCCAAGTCAGTCAGGGAGCTTTTCTGAGCCTAAAATTAACACAGGTATAGACCTGTGGTGCTTGAGAGCCTTCAGTGAGTTGTACGAACATGTTAAAATAATATACCTGAGGTGGTCGGGGCACTTTTCTGAGCCTAAAATTGAGGTCATACAGGGAGCCATATGAACATGTTGAAATAATATACCCAAGTCAGTCGGGGCACTTTTCTAAGCCTAAAATTGCCACAGATACGGACCTGTGGTGCTTGAGGGCATCCAGGGAGCCGTACAAACATGTTGAGATAATATACCCGAGTCGGTTGGGGCACTTTTCTGAGCCTAAAATCACCACAGGACCTGTGGTGCTTGAGGCATCCAGGGAGCTGTATGAACATGTTCAAATAATATACCCTAGTAGGTTGGGGCACATTCTGAGCCTAAAATCACCACAGGTACGGACCTGTGGTGCTTGAGGGCATCCAGGGAGCTGTACAAGCATGTTGATATACCCTGAGTTGGATTGGGTACTTTTATGAGCCTAAAATCGCCACAGGTATGGACCAGTGGTGTTTGAGGGCGTTCATGGAGCCATACGAACATATAGAGACAATATACCTGAGTTGGTCAGGGCACTTTTCTAAGCCTAAAATCACCACAGGTATGGACCTGTGGTGCTTGAGGGTGTCCAGGGAGCTGTATGAACATGTTGACATAATATACCCGAGTCGGTCAGGGCACCTGTGGTGCTTCGGGGCGTCCAGGAAGCTGTACAAAAATGTTGAGATAATATACCCGAGTTCTACGGGGCACTTTTTTGAGCCTAAAATCGCCACAGGTATGGACCTGTGGTGCTTGAGGGCAACCAGGGAGCCGTAGGAACATCTTGAAAAAATATACCCGAGTCGGTCGGGGCACTTTTCCGAGCCTAAAATCGCCACAGGACCTGTGGTGCTTAAGGCATCCAGGGAGCTGTACAGACATGTTCAAATAATATACCCTAGTAGGCTGAGGTACTTTCTGAGCCTAAAATCACCACAGGTATGGACCTGTAGTGCTTGAGGGTGTCCAGGGAGCCATACAAGCATGTTGATATACCCTGAGTTGGACTGGGCTCTTTTATGAGCCTAAAATTGCCACAGGTTGGACCTGTGGTGCTTGAGGGCGTACAGGGAGCCTCACGAATGTGTTCAAATCATATAACCAAGTGGGTCAGGGCACTTTTTTGAGACTAAAATCGCCAGAGATAAGGACCTGTGGCGCTTGAGGGCGTCCAAGGAGCAGTATGAACATGTTGAGATAATATACCTGAGTCGGTTGGGGCACTTTTCTAAGGCTAAAATCGCCACAGGTACGGACCTGTGGTGCTTGAGGGTGTCCAGGGAGCCGTACGAACATGTTGAAATAATATACCTAAGTTGATCGGGACACTTTTCTGAGCCTAAAATCGCCAACGTCTACGGAGCCATACGAATATGTTGAGATAACATACCTGAGTTGGTCGGAGCACTTTTCTGAGCCTAAAATTGCCACAGGTACGGACCTGTGGTGCTTGAGGGCATTCAGGGAGCCGTACGAACATGTTGAAATAATATACCCGAGTTGGACGGAGCACGTTTCTGAGCCTAAAATCGCCAAAGGCATGGACCTGTGGTGTTTGAGGACATTCAGGGAGCTGTATGAACATGTTGAAATAATATACCCGAGTTGGATGGGGCACTTTTCTCTGTATGAACATGTTGAAATAATATACCCGAGTTGGATGGGGCACTTTTCTGAGCCTAAAATCGCCACAGGTATGGACCTGTGGTGCTTGAGGGCATCCAGTGAGCTATACGTATATGTTGAAATAATATAACCGAATCAGTCAGGACACTTTTCTGAGCCTAAAATCACCATAGGTACGGATCTGAGGTGCTTGAGGGCATCGAAGGAGCCATATTAACATGTTAGAATAATATACCAGAGTCGGTCAGGGCACTTTTCTGAGCCTAAAATTGCCACCTGTGGTGCTTGAGGGCGTCCAGGGAGCCATACGAAAATGTTGAGATAATATACCTGAGTCGGTCGGGGCACTTTTCTGACCCTAAAATTGCCACAGGTACGGACGGACCTGTGGTGCTTGAGGGCATCCAGGGAGCCGTACGAACATTTTGAAATAATATACCCAAGTTGGACGGGGCACGTTTCTGAGCCTAAAATTGCCACAGGTACAGACCTGTGGTGCTTGAGGGCATTCAGCGAGCCGTACGAACATGCAGAAATAATATACCCGAGTTGGACAGGGGCAGTTTTCTGAGCCAAAAATTGCCACAGGTATGGATCTGAGGTGATTGAGGGCATCCAGGTGAGCCATATGAACATGTTGAAATAATATACCCAAGTCAGTCAGGGAACTTTACTGAGCCTAAAATCGCCAACTGTGGTGCTTGAGGGCATCCAGGGAGCGGGATGAACATGTTGAAATAATATACCCGAATTGGACAGCGCACATTTCTGAGCCTAAAATCGCCACAGGTACAGACCTGTAGTGCTTGAGGGCATACCCGAATTGGATTGGGGCACTTTTCTGACCCAAAATTTGCCACAGGTACAGATCTGTGGTGATTGAGGGCATCCATGTGAGCCATACGAACATGTTGAAATAATTTACCTAAGTCAGCCGGGGAACTTTACTAAGCCTAAAATCGCCACCTGTGGTGCTTGAGGGCATCCAGGGAGCCGTATGAACATGTTGAAATAATATATCTGAATTGGACAGCACACGTTTCTGAACCCAAAATCGCCACAGGTACAGACCTGTGGTGATTGAGGGCATCCAGGTGAGCGATACGAACATGTTTTTGAAATAATATACCCAAGTCAGTCGGGGAACTTTACTGAGCCAAAAATCGCCACCTGTGGTGCTTGAGGGCGTCCAGAGAGTCTTACAAACATATTGACATAATATACCCTATTAAGTCATGGCACTTTTCTTAACCTAAAATCACCACCACAGGTACAGACCTGTGGTGCTTGAGGGCATTCAGGGAGCAGTACGAACATGTTGAGATAATATACCCAAGTTGGACGGGACACTTTTGTAAGCCTAAAATCGCCACAGGTATGGACCTGTGGTGCTTGAGGGCATCCAGGGAGCCGTACGAACATGTTGAAATAATATACCCAAGTTGGACGGGGCATTTTTCTGAGACTAAAATCGCCACAGGTATGGACCAGTGGTGTTTGAGGGCGTTCATGGAGCCGTATGAACATAGAGAGATAATATACCTGAGTTGGTCAGGGCACTTTTCCAAGCCTAAAATCACCACAGGTTGTGCTTGAGGGCATTCATGGAGCCGTACGAGCATGTTGAGATAATATACCCGAGTAGAAACGGCACTTTTTTGAGCCTAAAATCGCACCTGTGGTGCTTGAGGGCATCCACGGAGCCGTACGAACATGTTGAAATAATATACCCGAGTCGGTCGGGGCACTTTTCTGAGCCTAAAATTGCCGCAGGTACAGACCTGTGGTGCTTGATGACGTCTAGGGAGGCGTACGAATATGTTGAGATAATATACCCGAGTTGGTTGGGGCACTTTTCTGAGCCTAAACTAACCTCCTGTGGTGCTTGAGGGCATGCAGGGAGCTGTACGAACATGTTGAAATAATATACCCGAGTTGTTCAGGGCACTTTTCTGAGCCTAAAATCGTCACCTGTGGTGCTTGATGACGTCTAGGGAGCCGTATAAATATGTTGAGATAATATAACCGAGTTGGTCGGGGCACATTTCTGAGCCTAAAATCGCCACCTGTAGTGCTTGAGGGTGTCCAGGGAGCCATATATGTTGAGATAATATACCCAAGTCGATCGGGGCACTTTTCTGAGCCTAAATTTGCCACATGTACGGACCTGTGGTGCTTGAGGGCATTCAAGGAGCCGTATGAGCATGTTGTGATAATATACCTGAGTAGATCAGGGCACTTTTCTGAGCCTAAAATCACCAAAGGTATGGACTGGTGGTGCTTAACGACGTCTAGGGAGCCATACGGATATGTTGAGATAATATACCCAAATTGGTCAGGGCAATTTTCTAAGCCTAAAATCGCCACAGGTGCTTGAGGACATCCAGGGAGCCATACGAACATGTTGAAATAATATACACAAGTCAGTCGGGGAATTTTTCAGAGCCTAAAATCGCCACAGGTATGGACCTGTGGTTCTTGAGGGCATCCAGGGAGCCATAAGAATGTTGAGATAATATACCCAAGTTGGTCGGGGCACTTTCTGAGCCTAAAATCGCCACAGGTATGGACCTATGATGCTTTAGTGTATCCAGGGAGCCATACGATTATGTTGAGATAATATACCTAAGTCGATCGGAGCACTTTTCTGGGCCTAAAATCACCACAGGTGCTTGAGGGCGTTCAAGGAGCTGTAAGAGCATGTTGAGATAATATACCCTAGTAGGGCAAGGCACTTTTCTGAGCCCAACATCGCCATACGTACGGACCTATGGTGCTTGAGGGCATCCACAGAGCCGTACGAACATGATGAAATAATATACCCAAGGCGGTCGTGGCACTTTTCTGAGGCTAAAATCGCCACAGGTACAGACCTGTGCTTGCTTGACGACGTCTAGGGAGCGATACGAGTATGTTGAGATAATATACCCAAGTCAGTCTGGGCAATTTTCTGAGCCTAAAATTGCCTGTGGTGGTTAAGGGCATCTAGGGAGCCATATGAACATGTTGAAATAATATACCCAAGTCGGTCGAGGAACTCTTCTAAACCTAAAATCGCCAAAGGTACAGACCTGTAGTGCTTAACGACGTCCAAGGAAACGTACGAATATATTGAGATAATATACCCGAGTTGGTCGGGGCACTTTTCTGAGCCTAAAATTGCCACAGGTACGTATCTGTTGTGCTTGAGGGTGTTCAAGGAGCTGTACAAGCATGTTGAGATAATATACCCGAGTAGGTTGGGGGCACTTTTCTGAGCCTTAAATCACCACAGGTACGGACCTGTGGTGTTTGACGACGTTTAAGGAGCCATACGAATATTTGGGGTAATATACCCGAGTTAGTCGGGGCACTTTTTTGAGCCTAAAATCGCTACCTGTGGTGCTATAGGGCATCCAGGGAGCCGTACGAGCAGGTTGAAATAATATACCCTAGTCGGTCGGGGAACTTTTCTGAGCCTAAAATCGCCAGAGGTACAGACCTGTGGTGCTTAACGACGTCTAGGGAGCCATACGAATATGTTGAGATAACATACCTGATTTGGTTGGGGTGCTTGAAGGCTTCCACGGAGCCGTACGAACACGTTACAATTATATACCCGAGTCAGTTGGGGATCTTTTCTGAGCCTAGAATCGCCACAGGTACGGACCTGTGGTGCTTAACAACGTCTAGGGAGCCAAACGAATATGTTGAGATAATATACCAGAGATGATCGGGGCACTTATCCGAGCCTAAAATCACCACAGGTACAGACCTATGATGCTTCAGTGTATCCAGGGAGCCATACAAATATGTTGAGATAATATACCTAAGTCGATAGGGGCACTTTTCTGAGCCCAAAATCACCAAAGGTGGTGCTTGAGGGCATTCAAAGAGCCGTACAGGCATATTGAGATAATATACCCGAGAAGGCCGGAACTCTTTTCTGAGAGTAAGATCACCACAGATATGGACCTTTTTTTTTTTTTTTTTATGTTGAAGGCTCCAGTCACGGACAAAAGTCCACATCAAGGCCAGGCCCTTATTGAAATATAGAGAGAATTGAGAGAGAGGGGGGGGGGAAGACAGGGAAAGTATTTACGAATGACTGAGAAAGTGAAAAAGACCTTTCTCTTGAAATGAGGCAGGATTTACGAATACCAAGAGGACCACCACTTATCTGTGTGATTCAAGCTTATTCGAATATCAGCTGATTTTCGCCAAGCTTAGCTGAAGCAGTGTACATGACGCACGATGGGAGTGGCGTGTGTAGGGGGGGAGGGGTGTGTGTGTGTGTGTGTGTGTGTGGAAAGCCCAAAGGTGTACCCTGGGTCAAGAAGGGTGTGGCTGAGGAGGGGGTGAGAGGGGGAATGGAAAGGCCAGTGGTGTACCCAAGGGGAGGGGGGAGGGGTGGATCATCATCATCCTGGGTTGCAGGTTCAGCGCTGCAGGTCTGCCCGCCGCCAGGAACCACCACCTGCAGTGGGCCTCTCCTACAGCAGGAGGAGGAGGAGGAGGCAACTGGCGTGCCCTGGGAGGCAAGACCGGACCTCTGGCGAACACCTGCGTGTGTATGCTGCCTGTGAGACAACCTCTGCCGTCCGAGAGAGAGAGAGAGGGAGGCTGATGTGTTGATAAAGAGAGAGAGTTTGCGATGAGTGATGTCGCAAAGTCACCTTCAGTCCTCCTCCCCTCCTCCTCCCCCTCCATGATGCAACCCGGGCCACGGTACCATACATGGTCCGGGGGTACAGAGACCGCACCACCACCACCGTGGCCACACACCCCACACCACACACCACACTACCTCATTTGGTGGTGCGGCACCATACTTTTTCCCCACTGGGCGGCTGAGGCCGGAGTCCTGGCCGCCCCCCGGCATCACTGACCAGGGGAGGAACCAGTCATGAGAGAGGGACAGGGGGAGAGAGAGAGAGAGAGAGAGAGAGAGAGAGAGAGCTGGAGATTCACGATGAGTCTTGGTGAGGCAGCTTCAAGCCCTTCCCCCCCCCCCCAAGCGCCAACGCTGCCGCCGTCTCTTCATCACGTGAATCATTAAGCAAGGAATTCATCACAGCACGTCGCCGTCCCTCACACGTCACAGCATGTCGTCTTCCCTCACACGTCACAGCACGTCGTCTTCCCTCACACGTCACAGCACGTCGTCTTCCCTCACACGTCACAGCGCGTCGTCGTCCCTCACACGTCACAGCGCGTCGTCGTCCCTCACACGTCACAGCACGTCGTCGTCCCTCACACGTCACCGCTGTGTACGGCTGCGCACGTCATTAAGTCGTTCGGTAGCAGCCCGGTGACTCGAGTAACATCGGTCGCCAGACGCCGAGCACGACGGCACGCCTAGGGCAAGACGGCGTACGACCCTTGACCACGACAGCGCGACCCTGGAAACGACAGAACGACCCTTCGGTGGCGACGAGTCCTGTCCTCCTGACCTAACTGTCAAATTAAGGGCCGAGGAGGCAACCTCCCCTGGTGACAAATCCTGGACCCTCCATCGTGTAGCTGGTACGCCGGTTCCCCCCCCCTCCCCCTCCCCGCCCCCAGTGCATATAAACCCTCTCCCCCCCCCCACACTCTAATCCGTTGCCAAGGGTCGTGAAGCCTCCGGCGTGTGGTTGGCAACCCTGCGGCCCCCGACGACGCCCACTGACGTCACGGTTGCACACAAGGAGGCCCCCCCCCCACACACACACACACTTGTGTCATGGAACAAATATCCTGCGTGCACGAGCGGCCAAGGTTTTCGTCAGGCAGATGCTCAGGTTGGTTCAGGGAACTGGTGTTGGTGAGGAGAGATGCACACACACACATACACACACACACTGACGTGAATATCATACAGGCGTGTTCTGTGGAGAACTTTCTGCATTGTTCTTCAATATATCGAAGTTTTGGGTCTTCTTAAATTTCTGGAAGGGGGGGGGATGAGTACTGGCTTTATATATATATATATATATATATATATATATATATGTATATATATATATGTATCCCTTTTTAGAAATTTAAATACAAGAAGGGGAGGGTTTCCAGCCCCCCGCTCCCGCCCCTTTTAGTCGCCTTCT
>JAYMFT010131146.1:0-13028 GCA_038088735.1 Panulirus argus | reverse complement strand
GCGAGCGCTCCTGTTTCCCAAGGCAAAAAAAAAAGAAAGCGGAACGAACTCCAGTTAATAAAGGATACACGAAACAAACCATGACGAACCTCGAGACTTCTTTAAGCACACGGATTGCAAGTTCGGTTTCCAGAGCTCAGTGACAGACCAAGCTGCTTCAGGAGGTTACGGTGTGTCCGTAACTACTCTTTGTACGGTAACGAAAGTACAGCATTACAGGGGTTGTAACCTGGAGCGGGGTTAGTACAGCAACAACCAAGAAAGGAAATCACAAGAATCTATGGACCTCCGTGGCGTAGCGTTTAGGGTTGCTGACTATGACGCATTCATCGCCCGGGGTCGAGGGCATAGGTTCGAATCCGGGTTGCGGCAGTCAGTCCACAGTCAACCTATGCCGTCCAGATACACAGCTGCTAAAAAGGGTCTCAGGAAACATGCTCAAAAAAGTGCTGAAATGAAAGGCTTTACGTTCCAGGAGGAGAAGACGCTACCGAAGTAGGTGTAAGGAGAATAGGGGAGCTTGGCAGCACTTTTGAATCGCTCAGGTGTCATAGTGATGATAACACAGACCAGTTCTTGTGGGTATGAAAAAGGGTATAACTCACTTGGGGGGCGTGGCAGGAAATTAGGTGAAAGAGGGGTCACGAGAGGCGCGTGAAGACGCCCCCACAACTGGAGGCTAGGAGGACGTGGGCGAGAAGTGCAGGGAGTACGAAAAATAATTGCGGTAAAGTTATAAGGTGAAAACATGGAACGCCATGAGTGGTAAGCCCCTTCATGAATGAGAGTGATTATAGATAAAACATTACACACACACACACACACACACACACGCGCGCGCGCGCGCATGTACATGTGGTGGTGCTCATGAAGACACCTGCCTCGGCCAACACCAGTGAGGCAGCAATAGCATTTATCTAAGTGCGGTCATATGTTCAAGTACGCACGCATACATACGTAATACTAATACACACACACACGCACACACACATACATGCTCATACAAACAAACCAGAACTCACAGAAACAACATGCAGACAGACACGAGTTTCCATACAGAAATACACACACATAGAAATAAACAATACACTTATATAAACACAAACACAAAGATATAGAGAGATACGTACATACATTGTACATACATGTACACATATACTTTCGCTTACACTGGCGTACATCCTACCACATAGATATACTCAAACAGAAGCACATGTACCTGGCAAATACAAGGTAAATACCTGGTGAATACCTGGTGAAGTCTTCGGGGGTCTTCTGCCCCCACAGCCTTGGCAACATGTTGGGTTGGGCCGCTGTTCAACCGAGCTGTTGGAAGCCGCAGCCCGCAGGCCCACACAGCCCTCCCCACATCTGTCAAGGCACTGAAACAGGAAGACAATTGGCAACGCAAACACGAGGGGAGAGCTGGGGGGAGGGAGTGACACGTCCAACGTCAGGTTCCGGCAACAACAAGTGACAACACAGCCGATGACTAACTCAAACAACAACTCGAGGCAATAGTTCGAACCCAGTTCAGAAGCTGTCCATTCCCATAAAAACAAAAACAAGCATAAAACCTTTGAACTAAATTTTGTAACTACTAGCAAAATCGTTTTACTATGAATCTGTCCGTTATCAAATTTAAACATTAAAGTCAACATAAGTTAGATAGAATTTATATAAAACTGTGAAAAAGATGAGTTATCTAGATAATTCATAGACAGTGTACATGTAGATGCAGTTCGAACGCAGGTCATACTTGCTAGTGAGATCGTGTGTGGCCTTGGAGCACCCATCGTTGGACTGGTGGTTCCGATCTGACTTTGTCGGCCTTAATGACCCCGGCAGTCGATAGACCGATGGCGTTGATGGATGGTTTACATGGATGGCGTTGCCTGATTGTTTACATGGATAACGATTGATGGTTTACGTAGCTGACGATCGATGGTTTACATCACAGATGGCGTTGATTGATGATGTACATAGATGGCGTTGACTGATGGTTTACATTGATGGTACTGAGATGGCACTGATAGATACATAACACAGATGCCACTGATTGATGTCGTATAGAAGACATTGCGTTCATTAATGGTTTACATAGTGTTGATTGATGGTCTACGTCACAGATGGCGTTGATAGATGGTTTACATGGATGGGAGTCGCTGATGTCACACGCAGTCATAGGCAGTGTGATGACACAGGTGAATCTGGAGTCATCCATCCCCTGTGTGTCAAGTGACAGAGGGAGAAGTGGAGCACACTGCTGAGGCGCCTATCCTTCCTGACTTTAAGTGGTCATCCGTCAACGGAACTTGCTGCCGAACGCGAAACTCATTTTGGTCAGCTCTGTCTTGACAGGTGGTCCTCACTGGACCACAGGGGAAGTATGATGATAGCCCCTGCGAGTACACCAGAAGGTCCTCAGCTAGGGTGTGCCAGAGCTGGGAGCCAAAGTAGAATGGGCTTCATTTTCTATCCCGGTCTTCGCCTCCCACTGTGCGGTAGCCTAGCTTGGTACTTCTTCCACTCGACGACAGACGCCCTCGTGTCCTGTGCGTTCGTGTGGCTCTTGCGGCTTGACCAGCGTCCAAACTTGGACTCGGCCGCCAACCCGACGTTTGTCCGAGCCAGAGCTGGTCTGATGGTTCGGTCACATATTGCCTCCGGGGTGAACTTACGGTTGCGCTGGAGGACTAGGACGCGGCAAGCGAAGACAGATGCTTATCTGCTATCGTAATCATGCAGCAGGTGCGTCCAGATGGTAGCATCAACCTCCCTGCCACACTGACCACTAATCTCCATTATCCCAGAGCCATGTGGTAGGGCTGGTGTCCCCTCCCCTCCCCGGTGGTTCTGGTAGTGTGGTGCAGACGGCCCTGTGATCACAGGTACCGACGGATGCCAGGGGTCGACAAGTGACCACCCAGTCAGGCAGGTTTGTCACAAGTGGTCGAGAAGACCCAGATATGTCGCTGGCATAAGCCACATAGTTACGTTACTCACATCAATTTCTGGGAGGAATTCGTTAAAATGCCTCTAGATGAGGTACCGGTTAAGGGCGCCATCTATTACTATATCGCTGTGACGTTATCTTAAAATATCCGAACGTAATTTCCATTAAATAATGTATCGGGTGAGCACTTTTGTCAGTGGGTTCATACTAGTGCGGAAAGTAAGCTGCAGTCAAGATCATTAATACAGAAGCTCAGCTCCTGCCGATTCTTGTAATGTTGACAGTCTCAGAACCTCAAATGGAAATCTAGATAGTATGGGACAATGGCATCAATGGACTGCATGTGTAAAGCCATCATAAAGCACACACGAACATCTCCACCACATTCCTCTCCGTCGCACCTCGTCTGACAGGCAGACCCAACAATGCAAACATGACATCGCCAGGAGTAGGATCGTCTCGACGATGCCTCCAAATCAACGACTACACTTGAGCGCCTGGGGTGCGCCCTGCTTTATTCAACTCACTTCCATTTCTAATGAATCCTCGAGACTCTTTCTTGGTACACGATGGTCTGTCCCCGGGATGGCGTCCTTATTTTTGAAACGAAGAGACTTGAAACTGGCGGCGACTAGTGGAAACCCCCGACAAAGAAAGACTTCGTGGCCCGCAATACTGCATCTGGAAGTACCCTTTAAGTGAGTCACTGTGGTGCCAGGTACAAGAGAGGCTGGTTGGCCTGGTACCCGCTAAAGGGCGTTCGGGAAGATCCTTGTTCTCCATAGGTCGCTAAGCGATTAAACTTCTAAGCAACTGGTCTCGTCTGTCCTGATCTCTTTCGCAGCAGCAGCCGCCTATGTACTCGATGACTCCACTTACAGCGACCACTGCAGTTGATTCTATGCCACCAGTCATCCCTCCCTCTCTCTCTCTCTCTCTCTCTCTCTCTCCTCACCCCAGTCCTTCTACTGCGACCCCACGAGCAAAAAGCACCGACGAGAAAGCACTCAGGCCTGCCTTGCATAGCTCTCCAGTCACATGCGTGTGCGGAACCTTCACGCTAATGCGCTTAATGAAGTGCTCCTTGTGTGAAGACGAGACGCCAGCCAGCGGCAGATTATTGAGGGGACACTGTCAGGCATACCGCTGGTGTGGCCGCTCTGGTGAGGGGCCGTCAGCATACTGCCAGCATAAAGTAGGTGTATTGGGAAGGCATGATTAGCCATCTGGGTGTATTTTAGGTGACACAGCAATGGATAGTAAATGAGTAGGGAAAGCCATGCTACAACCATTGTATTCGATCACTTTACGAATGCATAAACGTATATACTGTGTAGGCATGTCCGAGCACGACTGGGTAGGCATGTCCAAACATTCTAAGTACGGTATGTATGTGTGCTTGAGGCAGCATAGAAGAGCACACTTGCAGGGCATACTGCATAGTCGAAGGAACGATGAGGGCATAGTTGGGCATAATGCAGACGAGCACAAACAAGGATGTTGGGATTATGTAACCCCAATGGTGGTGGGGGGGGATGACGAGGAATGGGGAGGGAGAGAGGAGAGGGGGGTGTAAAGTGGGAGGGGGAGGGGGAGAGGATGGGGAGAAAGAGGAGAGAGGGGGGTAATCTGGGGCTATTATACCAGTGCCTCCTGGGGTAGCAGCGCCTTCACTGGGGTCATAGGGACCATGTTCAGTACCAGCCGAGGGCTGGGGAGAGGTCGTCTAGCTGGGGAAGAGGTCTTCTAGCTGGGGGAGAGGTCGTCTAGCTGGGTATCCTTGAAGGGGAAAATGATGTAGGGAACACCATCCTGCAGGGGATGTTGGTAGTGTGGTAGTACTGGTCTACTGGGGCGAGGTAGTTTATTTACATGGTACTCCAGGAGAGGTTAAAGAATGAGGAGATCTCAAAAACGTCGTTTTGCTGAGAAAAGTCCGTCTGTCTGTGGTTCTGTAAGAGAGTAAAGCGAGATTCCTCAAAAAAGTATTGTGTGAGCCAGGGAGAGAATTCTCAAGCCATGTACTAGGAAGGAGCAAGGATGTTTTAGGACAGTGAGATCCTCTATGGAGGTCTGTGCATAAACGTTATTCACGTGGAAGGAAGGATAGTAGTGAAGTCTTCGTATGTCAGTAGAGACTTGAGGACTTTCGGACTGTTCAAACAGTGGCCCGACCTGGAACACCAATGGTCTGTTTATAGTCAACCTTAAGAGTGTAGAGTTAGGAATATCCATAAGAATTAGCTTGGGAACTGACAGAATGTTTAGTATACTATAGTGGAAAGAGGAGCGGCAGTCTTGAGACCAAGAGGGATACGAACACTCCCTGTAGAGGGTCAGAGGAGTGAGTGGATGTCCGAGGCCGGAAGCCAGGCGAGCCCTGCACTGGGGTTAGTAAAAACCCTGAGGGAGCAGCTTCGTAAGGCACGACACGAGGGACCTGAATCAAGTGAACGTTGTTCAGTCACAGCATCAGCGACTAAAGTTCACGTTCGTTTTAGAGAGGGGAAGAGGAGAGCAGTCTGCACTGATGTAGAACTTAAGATGTGGTATTTATAGTATGATGGTAACCTTCCCTCATGTTACACAGTTAGCTTTGAAGGCAACGCAAGAGACAAGCGTGAGTTTGTCTTAATCATTTCATCGTACGTTTCATTCATAATTCTGTTAATAACAGATTTTCTATTACTGTAAATTCTCTGTATCTTTGCTATATCCTCATATTTCAACGAGCGCAGAAGGTAAAGGTAAGCGTTACAAAATAGAAGTTAAGACTAAAAGATGAAATAGATGTGTGTCCTTATGAACGAGAGTGGGGGCACTAAAGTCAGGCCAAAGATCAGATCGGAAAGACAGAAGAGCAAGGAGTGTTTCCTGACACTGACAGACGAAGAGCAATATTTCGAGGGAAATGAGAAAGCACGTGAACAGATACTTATTCTTAAGATTCGATATCTGTGACTTGGGCAGACGTGAGTGTGGGACATGCAGCTATAAACGCCAAGAATTTTGAGATATCGAAGTGCGCCTTTGAGAAAAGAAAATAGGATCAGCGTATGACATCGAGTCGTACCTGGGAGAAAAAATGGGGTCAATGTTCAGAGTAAGAAATAAGATATAGGACTTTACACAACTGCATTCTTCAGGCAATGTCTGAAGATACGACCCCTCGTATAATAACGCGTGTTGTTCATCACTCGAGCGTTCAAGACATAACCAGCGTTGTTCAGAACACGACTAATCCTCTGTTAATCCACAGTCGTCCAGCGCCTAGAATCTACTCCCTCAGGGATTGTACAATGAACACCCCTTGTGGACCAGAACGAACAGAATCATCCGGGCGATAAGCAGGTCTGTTCCATGCACGGCTCCATTCACACAAGCACCGTCCAGATGGACCCGAGAGGCGTCCGACCTGCGCCAGACGAGCAGACGATGGATGGGCCGAGCGGTCGCTGATATGGTACATTAGGGCAACAGATCTTCAGAGATTAGACGGGAATGCTAGACCCACCAACCCCCCTCCTGCCACGTCACCATCTCCTCCTACTCCTCTTTCCTCCTTCCTCCTCCTCCTCCTCCTCCTCCTCCTCTTGCCCCTCCTCCTACTCCTCCAAGCCACTCAGAGAGAAAAAGAAGGATGGATAAGAAAGACATTCCTTAAGTCATTTGGTCAGGAACAAGAGCTCATGGCGCCTACTTTAACTGGAGACTGCGTGACCAGCTATTGTGGACGATAGATAGATAGATAGATAGATACATAGGCAGAGAGAGAGAGAGAGAGAGAGAGAGAGAGAATGTTTCAGATGAACCAGAGAAAAATAAGGTCAAAATGTAAGACACAGAGATCCCATGAAAAACCAGAAGCTAGAAAAAGAAAGAAGCCAGTGCCAAACATTTGAGGAGAGAGGGAAGACAATGATGAAGAGGAAGAGAGAAAACGCAGAAGGGGAACCGCAAGATAAGAGGCTTGACATATGCAGCAGCTTGGTAATTAGCTGTCTCGGCTGCCAGCCTCCCTAGCCAGCCAGCCTCACTACTACGTTGAGCGCTGCCTTAACCTGACGCTCTCCCTCTCTCTCTCTCTCTCTCCCTCTCTCTCTACCTCTCTCTCTACCTCTCTGATGCTGTCGACGATCCCCTGCCAAGTTATTAAGTTAACAGTACCATAGCTACTATCACTTTTTTGCCTGTTCTTAAGATATGGTTCGCTTGAAACTTGTCTAAGAGATGTTGCGATTTGGTTCACTTGAGTGGAAGAGAGGAACTACCAACAGTATAACGACGTATTCCGTTATGGTACTTATGGTAGTGCTCCCATGGTATCAGGGGAGGTGCTACCATGGTTTAAACCACCAGCCATCTCCTTCCACCATGTGATGTCACAAGTATACTTTCCCTCCCATGGATGCTTCCACTCAGTCCATAAGAGTGACATCACGTGGGGCATCATATCGTTCCTCATCGGATGTCACTCGACCCTACACCAGGGAAGCGGGTCTTCTTCAGAAAAAAAGAAGTCCTTTCTACACCTTTTTTCCTCCTGAGATCCAACTAATGCTACCTGGTGCGTATAGGATACACCTACTTTAAAGTGCGTTGGATACATCTCTTTTTCGAGTGTGCTGTAACCACATACGCACTCCAAAGGAGATGTATACAACAGACTTTGAAGTAGGTGTATCCAACACACACCAGGTAGTATCAGTTAGATTTCAGAGGGGGACAAAGACGTAGAAGAGGCTTCCCCAAGACAAGGCCCCCGTGCCAGGTTTAGCCCTGGCCAATGGTCAGCAAAGACATCCAGGAAGGTTCTTCGCTAACCTCGTGTGGTATGAATGAGGCAGCTGGGCGGCCGAGCTGTGCTGCTCGTCAGCATGAATGAACACATTACAATGGAGCGGTGTCGTCACCTTCCCTCACCGCTGTCTTTTTTTACAGTCGTTTCTTTTCTTGTCTCGAGTCGATGGCGTCCTGAATCTCATTTCCGCATCACTGGGGGTTTCTCCTAGCAGAGGCAGAACAAATTTTGGGAGAAGAGTTCTTGAGTCACATTCTGGAAACCTTTGTTTACGTGTGTGCCATTCTCAGAGATGCAGGAGAGGACGGAGTTCACCTGCCACGTGCATCTGGATCCGCCATCCCTCGTCCAGCACCCTTGTGCACCTCCTCTTCATATTCGTTATCTTCTTCTCCTTTTGATTTGTCTTCTTTTCTCCATCTCCATCGCAGTCCTTCCTTCAGTTTCCCTTCATCTCCTTCTTCATCTTCCTCCTCTTCTCCGTCTTGCCCCTCCTCCTCCTCCTCCTCCTCCTTCTCTTCTTCTTTAATGGTGCTCATTAAATCCAAACGCTCATTCCGTTTTCTTCCCACGTTTGTGTGAACAACATAACAAACAACAATCCTCACATTCTCTCCTGGTGTTGAACATGGCTGCCAGTGGCGGGCACATGTTCTGCTCGTCCTGAACAATATTAACAATAATCATATCTTATGTTCGTTGTTGCCTGCTACTGAACAGCGATTCTTACATGTTCTCCTCGTAAATAGTGGTGAACAGCGGCCCTGACGTACACACACACACGCACACCAAAAGACCCGGGCTTGCTTTCGTGTGTATTACATCTTCAGGGGAATCAGACCGAGCTATATTTGTGCGTGTGTGTTTGTTTGTGCGCGCTTGCCGTCTGCCCGAGCCAGGGATCGAACCTGAGCCAGTGGATTTGAAGTCAGCAACGCTTACCCCAGCACCGCAGAGGCACATATGTGGTCTGAGTGCCATGAATGGAGGAGGGTCTGCAGGAGGTTCGTGTTGGGCGGGGGAGGCGGGGGGGGGGGGTAAGGTAGGGGTAGGCGGGGAAGGTGGGGGAGCGCCAGGTGTCAGAGATTATCATTAAGACCACCGCAGGAATGTCCCTCCAACTCCAGGACAAAACGGAGACCAAAACTCGACCTTCCAGGAATAATGCGAACTCTCGACATTGCCGTAGTGGTCTGTTTGATGTCAAACGGGTCTTCAGTGGCCTGTATAACTGCTAAAATCTCTCTCTGTCTCTCTCTCTCTCGTCCCAGGCAGCCAGCATTCCTCCACTACCAAGACCCACCCAGGCTCCGCTCCGATAATCATTACCTCGCAAATAAATCTGTTGAAATCGTCGCGTGTGACCGCAGTCACTCCCGTCCCGAGAGACAGAGAGAGACTCCTTGAGAAGAGAGGAATGAGACGGAGACGAAGAGATAGCAGGGGACGAAGAAGGAAAGAAGCAGTGCCCAAATGAGAGAGAGAGAGAGAGAGAGAGACAGAGAGAGAGAGAGAGAGAGAGAGAGAGAGAGAAGGAGAGAGAAAATGGTCCAAAAAGAATAATAATGACATAAAAAATGAGAGAACCAAGATTATACAAAATTGAGCAGTGAAAGAAAATTTGAAAGAACCGGAATAATAAATACAAAATGAACGAACTAAGCTCAGTGAATTATGAAAGACAATAATAGGAAACGGAGCCATGCACAACGCCTTCCCAAAGAAGAAGAAAAAAAAAAGGCCGAAAAATTATACATACACATGTATATATCTTTTAAATTCTGAACGTCGTTTCTCGATTGATTATTTCCTGGGTTGATGCAGAGAGGCGCCCGCCGTGCCTCACACTGTGACTGCCAGGAGGGTGTGATATACAGGAGGGGAAGTATGGGGGGGAGGGGGGGAGTGTGCTGTGGAGGGGAGGGGTTGGAGAGGGAAGGGGAAGTGTGTTGGGGAGGGTGTTGGCTGGGGTGGGAGACGAAAGCATTATAGGAAAAGACGGTAAGAGGACGGGGCAAATTTGGTGGGGAGGAGGGAAGATGGGGAGATTAACGGATGGGAAGGAGGGAAGGTGGGGAGATTAACGGAGGTGGGGAGAGGGGCGCAGTTCAACAAAACAGATGCCAGGAAAAGTTTACAGTCTTCTGTCAGTCAGTTATATACACAAGCTGGAGGATTTGTTACAATGACAGTAAGGATGTAACGTTCGCTTAACGACGTCACAGACGTGACTAAGTGTGACATTCGTTTACTAGGATGATAGACATGACCTGGTGTAACGTTCACACGAGTGAGAGAGGTGACCTGGTGCAATCCCCGGTCACTCTGGTGACAGACGTGACCTGGTGTGACTTCCGTTCTCTCAGGTGACAGACATAACCTACTGTGACAAAACGACTCGTACCAGTAACGTGATAACTCATACCATAAAGATTAATAATCTCAAATTCCACCAAAAGAGAAAACACCCAAAAAATATAACGCAGAAGTTTATCAAAGCACACACACACACACACACACACACAAACGAGAAGACTTGCACAGAATACATGTAACACTAGAATAGATTCCCCAAATCCCTAAAACCTAAACCACAGACACACAAACCATTAAACCCACGAAATAATAAACCCTGACGTTTCTTACATATTCATCGAGATAAAGGCTATCACGCTATGTCCAGCTCCAGCCACAAGACTTCCAAGGAATAACTCCGAACCTGGACTAGAGTTCCACAGATGACAATGTGCCACAGAAGCTTACACAGATGTTTTAGTCTACCGCAGTATCCCTGGGAGAGTGGTCAGACCTCTGTGGCACAGACCGCTGTATTGTTCTATCAAAGGATATAGAGAAAACGAAAAAGACAACTCTTTTGTTTTCGACACATGAAAGCTGAACGGATGGATGGCTACACTGCGTGGAATTTGATAAAATTCTGTCGAAATATACGCCATTAACTTGAGCATTAACCTGAACACAACGGATGAAGTGACGCACATGTTACTTCAGGATGAACAGTTAGCTTGTTCTTTTAACAGGATCTATACCCGGACAGGACTTCCCCACACACATTACACGTATTATCTCCCACCGTCTCCGTAAGGAAGACCCGTTTTCCTAGTTGGTCTGACGAAACGTTTTCGAAGGCTGGTGGTTTACGGCAGGTGACGTCATCTCCCGGGATTACCCGCTGACGTCAAGCAACACGAAGTCACCGCCAGGGACTTCGGCAGCGTGTGGGCAGCTGGAGATAGATCAAGGTATTCAGGTAACTACACGGGTGAGCGACCTCACTGTGTCTCCTTCCGCGGTGTAGCGGTTAGCGTTGCTGACCATGATGCACTCGAGGGGTTCCAACGCATAGGTTCGAATCTTGGGTTGCGGTGGTTGGTCCACCGTCAACCCAACTGTTCATCCTCCTCTAGGAATTAGTCTCAGCTGAAACAAAAAACATAAAAAAATGGAGTTCTTTCAGATGCTTTCATGTAGATCTGCAGACTACTTAAACGAATAGCCTGGTGGATCCAAAGCTAGGTATTGCTTGGAAAGTTTCACCCGAGTCAAAGAGAGTGAATAAAAATCTCGTAGATTCCGGATTCCTTTTGCTTGTATTCTGAGACGCGTAGTAGAAGTAGAGAAGATTCCAGTTCAGCGAGATGATAGTTGTCCCGTAATGTAACTTAATTACGTACCTGAGTAAAAGTAATCAACTAGCCAGTAGCTTGGTCACTCTGTCGTACAGAGATTAGCTAAGTCACTGGATTCAGCAACGCCAAATAATTCTGTCTACCTCCTCCTGAACACGTATCATATGTTAGAGTGGATTTCCTTTAAAAAAAGAGGCGTTCAACATCAGGTTGACATAATGATGAAGGGACGTAGATGCAGTGTGATTCGACAATAGAATCGATTATTATTACTCTGCTCCAACAAGAAGTGTATAAAGAATCAAGTTCTCTTTATCCCAGGGAGCGCACATGATCAGGAGAGTCACCAGACGTCATTACCTCGCACAGACAGACAGAGATAGACATCAGTGAAATCTAGACGCCAGCCAGCTGACCATCTCCTAAAGTGACGACTGAGAATAACATGTCTCTGAAATATGGCGGAAAATAAAGGAAGATCAGGAACTTCCTCCTGAAATACTGTTACAGAAGTTAGAGTGTTGTCTTTTTGGACTGAACGAAACTTAACTGCCGACAGCAACTTCTTGTGCACCAGTAACACACAGGGAGGATCTTATCTCTAACATCTTAACTCGAGGTAAGTTGGCCACAAGCAGCTCTAGAACTTACATAGGTTTGCAGGCGACAGACAAGAATAGCCTGGTGGATCAGAGGTCTGAACATGCCAGGAACGTCGTACCCACATCGAAATGTGGGAGCGGGGGAACCTCAGGACCTGTCACCCGTAAATCCTGGGTAAACACTGCTGGGAGGAGCAGGAGGTCAGGGTGTGTGTGTGTGTGTGTGTGTGCTGGAGGGGGGAGGGACGGAGGGAGGTCGTGGTGGCGAAGAAGGAGTGGGGATGGGAGAGGAGAGAGGGGGTGGCAAGGAAGAGAAGAAAAAAGAAGAGAAGGAGGTGGAACGGGTCAAGGGAAGGCAGAGGAGGAAGGTTTGGTAGGAAAGGAATGCAGGGATGCGTGAGAGGAGAGTGTGCTAACGAGAGGGAACAGGTGTAAGAGATGATAGGGAAGAGAAGGAGAGTAGGTGGGTGTGAGAGGAATCAGGTGGATGCGAGGGGCATTAGGTGGGAGTGTAGGGCAGTAGGTGGATGTGAGAGGGAGTAGGCGGGTGTGGGAGGCAGTATGTAGGTGTGGGAGGCAGTAGGCGGGTGTGGGAGGCAGTATGTGGGTGTGAAAGGCAGTCGGTGGGTGTGAGGAAACGTGCGGGAGGAGGTGAGGAGTATCACCTACAGGATAAATGAAGACGTTGTCCCACAAATTTTATCACAGTGATCAGGCCCACAAGCCAGAGCCTCAAAAATGGTCTCAACAGGTTTTGTAGAGAGGCACAAGCATCACAAGGGCTTGTCGACAATTAGCACTTGTCCGCAGCTGTAATGAGAGCGTCCCTGACCAGAGCAGGGCATCCAAGATGCAGCTAATCCTATCCTTCAGGATTCGTATTCGCTCCTCTAAGTGTAACATCACTCAAAGTCAAGAGTGTGATCTGTCGCGATATGCAACCAGAGAGAGAGAGAGAGAGAGAGAGAGAGAGAGAGAGAGAGAGAGAGAGAGCGAGAGAGAGAGAGAGAGAGAGCATA
>JAYMFT010131135.1:0-13028 GCA_038088735.1 Panulirus argus | reverse complement strand
ATATATATATATTTTTTTTTTTAGATAGATAGATAGATAGATATAGAGTTAATGGGTTTGCCTTGATTAGGACCTGAGCCACCCGTGCCGTCTCAGCTAACATAAAAAAAATCAGTCTTGCTGCTTGTAAACAAACTTGAACGAGATGGGATAGTGGATACAACAACAATGGTGAAAGCCGCTTGTGATGTTTACGAGAACTGTATTCAATATTCAGACCAGATGTCAGGTCACTTTCAATACCTTCGACATTTATACAGTGGGCTTCACTGGAACACGTTCCCTAGCAGTCAGACGTCGAGAAAAATACACTATGTATTTTCCTGCTGCCATTATTTTTTAACTCAAATTTGATACTGAAGTACCGCTATGTTATTAAGTGCAATTATCACACAATACGCTGAGTATACGTGTTTCCTCATTTTAGTTTCAGATGTCAACCTCCAACGCATTTCCGAAATAACATATGTCTCTCTGGAACCAATTCTTCTAATGGAAGTCTTTTCTCCCACATCAAGAAACTGTGAGCGTTAGAAAAATGGCAACAGCGAGTGCCAATCCTCAAGGATTTGCCAACATCAAAAATATATTTCAAGCACACCTGTTTGGAATTTTATAATTTTCTTAAATTCTTACCTCATCCTATGAAAAGAACGATAACTTAATGGTGAATAGATTATGTATTGTACATGAGGTAATTTTTTTTCTAACATTACAACCTATTCCATTTTGGAAGTAAGCGAGCAAAGTTCTTTGCTTTAATTATTCAAGAGATGTTTTGATTTAAAAACTGAAAATCTGGTCAAATCATAATGAAGGTATGATGTACCCATTACTGTTATGACTAGTGGTTGTTAGTGTGATAATGGCACAGCTGGTTGCCTATAATGGTGTGATGTATCTATCAAAGGGACGATTAGCGGCTGATGACGTAGGAGGTGAATAATGGCACAATTGATAATAGAAATGGTGTCACTAGTAGCTGAAAAAGTATGATAATGGCATGAATGGCAGTAAGGAGTATGATTATGGTATGGTTTGTAGCAGGTGATGGTAAGTATGTCTGGTAGCTAGGAACACGATGATGATATGTCTTGTAGCAAGTAATGGCATGACTGGTAGAAAGGAGTGTGGTAATGGCATTGTTTGTATATCTGAGTGCGCTTGGCAGATTATACTTTTGGAGGGTAAGGTTAACACTGGCACCTAACACAAGATGTAGTTTTTAAGGACGAAACTGGAATCTGATGATGGTATGATTGATTGCTGATGATATAATGTATGACTTGAGGATATTATCATGGACTAACATTGCTGATAGCAGTATGACTCGCGGTTGATATCATGGACTAAAGCTACTGACAACGGTATGATCAGCGGATGATACCATTTACGATCAAGGCGTTCATGTTTGTACACTTTCCTCCTGATGCTCATATGAGTGGTGGTAAATACAGACATAAACGTCGGCTAGAATGAATGCTAGAAAGCTGACAGTAATAAGACTGATAACTATAAAGTATACTATTAAGCATCCGTTAATATTACGATTGTTGGATGATTATGTGATAATTAGAGTACAGTAATAGTATGAAATGATAGTTCGTGACCCAGCTGACATACGCCACAATGGTCTGCCTGAAACAACAATAAAGAAAGAGGCAAGAAAAGACCAAAAAGAAAACGAGGAGAGAAAACCAAACCAGACGATCCTCAGTCACCATTTCTACCAAACGCCTACATCAGCCAACAGCCAGGACTGTGGTGCTCCTCGCCTCTGTAATATAATGTAGGTCAAGGAGCAGTTCATTAGGGGTTTAAAGCAGAGTTGTTACGAAAGTTTTAACGATTTTCAGGGGGAAATGCGTGCAGACCAGAGGAGAAAATGTACCAAAGAACGCACGGAAAACAAGTTAAACACTCGGTTACCAGCAGGAACAGACAGTCTCAGGACGGAATCATATATCATATACAGTTTATAGATCATATGATATCTTATATAGAAGAATTACGCTACTGTTATAGTACACACTGTTTCAGAGTATTTCCAAGCATGTATGTTAGTAAAGTTCACATGGATGGTCGTCATCTTACACACTCTAGAAGTAAGAGAAACCACTAGCAAACCTGTGTTAAGTAGAGTACCAGTGAACCAGTAGACAAGTTGGTGGTCGTCATTGGTTAGACTCGTTCATGATATTACCACATTTACATTGTTTCTATCTATTCCACTCAGCTGGGGAGCTGAAATCTAGTTTTGTTTATATAAGCAACTGATGACCGTCAGATTTTTGTAAGGTAAATTCTACACTGTGATACAGCTGCTGCCGCCTCCTGTATATAGAGTTTGAATCCTCTTTTAACCTTTTAGTAACAGTGGCTTGAATAGACAGAAAACGAAGTGCGTGTCATTCTTTCCTCTGACTTCATTTTACTCTTCTGCACACACACACACACACACACACACACACACACACACTCACACACACACATACACACACATACACACCTTTCGATATGTAGTGGTTAGTGTAACTAACCATGTGTCAAAGCGGACCTGTATGAGTTCGAATCATGGGCGCGGCAGTTGGCCTACACCCAACCAAGGTGTTCATCCTCCTCCTGGGATTGGTCAATAAAGGGAAAAATGTTATAGGATGTGTTTGTATGTGTGCGCATACACATATAGTATTAAAGACATGTTACTCGACCCACTTGACCTACACCGCAATGTTGGTTCTTTCTTCATCTATAGGTATTACTTTGATTTTTGCTCACGAGAGCTGGCTGTTTGTGCGCCCCCACCACTAGTTAGACCATACTATATACGGCAAGCTGCTGCGTCATATAATTTCTATGTGGCCTGGCCGATGGCAACTTAAGGGTGGGCCGTTTTGATAACTGTTTCTTTCCCTAAACCTCGAAACACTGGAGCTCTTTACACTCTCGTGTCTTTCTAAATAATTACGACCTAAAACTTTATAGAAGACAAGCTTTTTCTTCTGCTAATATTCGTAAAATTTTCCTTTCTCTCTTCCTTATCCCTCTCATTAACCTTTCCATATTTCACTAAGTCCTGGCCTTGATGTAGACCGGAGCCTCCAACGTGAAAAAAAGAATAAAAAAAAATAGACGGAGCAACGTCAGTATAAAACTCTCTCAAGTAATAACACAAATAGTAACCAAAAAGACTAATCACACACGCACACACACATACACACACGGTACTCTGTGGTGTATTGGTTAGTATTTCCAACCATGAGTCAGCTAGGGGGTTGAACACTATGGGTTCGGACCCTGGGCGTGACAGTCAGTCCACACCCAACCCAGTTGTTCATTATGTTCAATGAATATGTACCCCGTAACACGCAAATAGTAATCACAAACAGTACTCACTAACATACAGACATTCTAACCTTACTTGCCACAACTTAAAGAAAATTGTGGAAAGTTTGCAAGTTTTATTGTGTGGTTAGACTCGCCATGGTGTCCGTCTTGTGCGGACCTTTGCCGCAATGACTGTCGCGTAACTTTTCTTCTGTTAACTTAAAATTGTCCCAGTGCAGACAAATATTCATGCCACCTATATCTGGATTAATGTAAAATTTCTTTACCAGAATATATATCGCAATTCCTTTTACCATTTTCTAAGGTGTCATTAGGATTTTACTCGAAATAGAAGCAATAACGTTTATCTTACCGAGGAATTTCTTCTGTGGCCTTATCACTTCTCATCCACAGCGGTGCAGAGGTAAAGAAAGATCTCTGCAGAAGGAAGCGGGACACTATAGGCCTTACTGTATTCATAATGAGGGTTGGTCTGGGGTGGTAGGGAGCTACGAGCTTTCAAGAAATTAGTTTCTCGGGTAAATATTTACGGAAAGAAAGAGAAGAAAAGGGCCCAGGATGCTTCTTGTGCTGGTTAGGAACCACTAGTGTTATGTCTTTGTGAGACAGTGTTGACACAGTGCAGGCGAAGGGAGAAGAGGAGGGGAATGGACTGGAAGTGGCATGAAGGAGACGAGCAAAGGATGGAAGGAATGAGGGAAAGGTGGAGAGAAGACAGGATAGTAGAAGGGTTGACAGAAGGCCTGGCGGGATGGAAGAACAGGAGATATGGGGATAGTTATGGGACGACAGACTGGACTAACTTTATTGAGTTATGCTAAAATGAAAGGAACTTTGTTACTTCTGTACACATAATGTTGTAGTCTGGTGCATAAATAAGATTTAGATCGAGAAAGCAGCCTCAAGTCCTATATTCCTATCAACTTTGTAACATCAGAGAGAACCGTAATGTTAGCTTGCATATAGATTATCCAATATTGACTCGTGAAGATTGAATGTAAATATGCCTCCCATGGCAGGCAGCTCAAGACCTGACTACCTTTTCACTTTATCTTCCCAACAGAGTGGAATGGAATAGGCGCATTGGAACCGGATCGTGGGGCAGCTGTAAACTTATAGGCACATAATCCACCGACCCGCAACGTTTTGGGGTATAATTCCCACAAGACCCTAATCCCAGGGCAGAGCTGTGATGCTGATCATTGTACAAATAAGGTTTTCCTTAATTAGTTTGGGCTAGTAAGTCTCCCGAGGGTCCTCTCTAGTGGGTAAGTACCCGGTAGGTTGCAAGGGGATTTATTTAGTTTCTCATTTAGTGGTGTGGCACTGGGTAAGTTGTCCTGCGGTGGGTTGGGAGTTCTCCACAGGAAAGTTATAACTGTTAAACTTTTCAAGGACTACACCAGTTGACGAGAGCTTTCCATGTTTGTCTAAATATAATGTTAATTGCTTCTACTCTTTTTGGGCTCCTTGGAGAAGAGAACGAAACCTCTTTTCCATTTATGTAAGATAATTCTATAATCCAGACGGTACACAGGTTAACGTGCCTCCCACTTTTCACACAGCCAACCGTTAGCCTACACTCCTAACTGCTAATGCAACAACCCCTCAGTGGCTCCCCCAAGCCTTTCATCTCACCCGGAACCCTCTCTTCCCATGGGAAAGGTGGGGAAGCTTCGGTAATTACTGTGTCAACAGCCAACATCCACACTCGAGCAGAGGACTGGCTGCCGCTCGGTCATCTCACAACTTTTTTAGACAGAAAGCATGGCACGTGTTTACCTAAGTCCGCTAAATGACATTGCCTACGTTACTGTAAGTTAATCAGTTTGATGAATGATAGTACTGATGCCAATGATAATGCTTAGGGTCTCCAAGATGATTATTGCCTTAAATGTAGACAAATGATGATTTTAAGGTTTCCATGAGTACATACATGCTATCTTACATAGGACTGTTTATCTACAGTTAACTTGCTCCTGGGTTTGATTGCCTGTTTCGTTTCTGTTTAAAAACCAAAACTTTTCCTTCTTCTTGAACCATGCTTAGATTTATCCCATCCCTAAGAAAGGTGACAGTTCTAACCCCTTTAACTATCGTCCAAGTGCTGTGACATTTACCATTTCCAAAGTGCTTGAATCCTTCCTCAACTCCCACGTCCTTAAACAGTTCGAAAATCACAGTCTTCTTTCTGATGATCAGTATGGCTTCCGTATGGTAAGATCCACTGGTGATGTTTCATCTCTTACTGATGTCTGTCTATCATCCCTGAAAGATTCTAGAGAGTCATATGTAGCTGACTTTGACATATCTAAGGCTTTTGACAGGGTGTGGCATCGGGGTCTCATCTCTAAGTTTCCCTCTTTTGGCTTCCCTCCCTCACTTTGCTCCTTCATATGTAGCTTCCTCTCCGGCCGATCTATCTTTGTGGTTGTTGTTGAATCAACCTCCCCCCTTATCTCCATCAACTGCGGTGTTCCTCAAGTTTCTGTCCCCTACTTTTTTTCTCCTTTTCTTTCAACGAAATCTTCTCCTCTACAAATAATCCAATGCTCTCATACGCTGACGACTCAACACTGCATTCATCCACATCCTTCAATTCTGCCTCCTCTTCTCTTACTCGATATGCATCTAGCCTTGACACAGCTTCCTCAACAAACTCAGACTTGGACTGGATTTCTCAGTCCAAGCCCCAGTTTCTACGTATTTCTGTCGAAAACTCCTCACAACTCTCGTCTTTCCTTTGTCGGTTCTGTAATTCCTTCTCTTTAATCAACGAACATACTTGGTATTACTCTCACATCCACTCTTTCTTGGAATTCCCACATTACGGGAATATTTAAGTCTGCGTCTAAGGAACTGGGTGTCCTGTTTAGATGTCGAAACTTCTCTTCTGAACAGTTGCTCCGTTCATACAAGTGATCGATTCGTTCTTGTATGGAGTACTGCTCTCACATTTGGGGCGGTTCTAGCTCTGTATCCTTACTTGACAGAGTTGAGTCGAAAGAAGTCCGAATTATAAAATGTCCCAGGCTAACTTCCAAACTTGACCTCCTTGCACTACACCGCAATGTTGGTTCACTTTCCTAATTCTATAGGTATTACTTTGGTTTTTGTTTCCGAGAGCTGGCTGCTTGTGTGCCCCCACCACTAACTTGACCACGCAATACTCGGCAAGCTGCTGCATCATATGATTATTGTGTGGCTATCTGCAACTCAAGGGTGGGCCGTTTTAATAACTGCTTCTTTCCCTACACGTCGAAGATATGGAACTCTCTATCTTCTCATGTCTTTTCCAGTTCCTATGACCTGGCACATTTCAAAAGACAGGTCTCACTTTCTTCAGAATCCCTTGTCTTTTCTTTTTCCGTTTCATAATTCTCTCTCTATTTCATTTAAGGCCCGTCCTTGATGTGGACTTTTGTCCGTGACTGGAGCCTTCAACATTAAAAAAAATAAAGCTGATGCCTTAACCATGTTACCAGTGGCAGTACCTTGCTGCCTCTGCTCAGGTGTCCTTAGTTTGTCAAGTGATGTAGTGCCCAAACGCTGGCAAATCTAGTTGTTGGGTTTAACAAAATTATTGAAGTATTAGTTAGTCAAAAAAAAAAAGACATTGCAAGGGGTGTGACTTCAGTTTATAACTCAACAGTTAAGAAGATACTGACAGTTGAGACGACCCCTACAGTCTCCAACCAGTGACTAATGTCCCTACACAGATCACCAGTTAGTGACTAACGTCATTATTCAGATCACCAGTCAGTACTTCAACGAATTGTTCTTGAGGTCATTTGTCTTCACATCTCTCCGGTTAGCGTCAGTGATTGTTATGTCACCAAGGTCGAGATACTTCTCACCTTAACAGGTAGTGAGAGGGTAAAAGATCACTAGGGTCAAGATGAAATCCCCAACCACTCATATCATTTCCCAGTCTGTTGTAAATACTACTGAAAGGTAAATCTTTTCCTGTCTCAGGCCTAACCTAGCATTTCATTTTTCCCTCTCATCAGCGATTTTCAGCTATCCTTGCCATTAGATGATTCTTTTCACTTATTGCAAAATAAGCAAAAGTTACAATACGTAAAAAACGCCTTGACCTCCCCACACTGACTTGCTTTCACCCGGACACCATAAGTAAGAAATGATAATAGTCGGCAGGTTATATATTCAGAAACTACCATCTACTTTTTACAAAAAGGCTCTGAGAAAGATAAACTTACAGACAGTTTGTTCATTTAACCTGGGAAATAACTTATGATAAGAGGATTTTCACTTCTGATTTACAGTTATTTCATAACTACACAGATTATACAACCAGCTTCAGCAACAAATGACAAATACTTATCAATTATTGTCAAGTCGTTTTTGAGCTAATTTTATGTCACACTGGTTCTTATCATCACTCTTTCAGGAGCTGGTGGTCATAATAATCTATATCTAATTTATAAATCAACAAGATGCTCTGCACGAGGGATGTGTTTACTGCCACCAAATAACACAGTACAATATTTATGCGAAAGCTGCCCCCACCACGGTAGCATGGTCGGTAGAGCGTTCGCCTTCTAGCCCAAATTCCGACATTGGGTCCCGGGCTGGAACGCTTCGCGAGAATCGATGTAGATATGCGAAAGCAACAGAATATGATGTGAGAATCGTGAAGAATGAAATTACTCTCCTCTATAAGAATCCCTCTGAAATGACTGCAAAGTATTCTGGCACTCCCTTCAGAACATAAGAAAATGTAGGGTGAAGGAGATCGTGTTGAACAGGGGCCGCCAACCACGCAAGACTATTAGACCCTAACAGTGACATTGGCTGGGGAAGTCACTGTTCTTCACTGTTGCCTTAACTCCTGCAGGATGGTGATGACGTATGTGGTGATGAATACCAGATTTGGAGGAGAAGGTAATGATGTGTATAAATGTAATGAATAGATATATCAATTGACTTTAGTGTTAAAGATAGTCGTGAAAAGGGAATCGATGGACTGGTTTGATGATGATGAGTTTGATGATGTTGAGCTTTATGAAGGGAAGGATGGTGATGAAGATGGTGATGGGAAGTAGTTTGTGATAAAGAGGAAGATGATGATCAAATCGATAATACAGAAAAGGGAAATATTTTGATGATAGCAGTGTTCACGATTATGACTGTCAAGCAAAGGATGAAGATCAACATGATGATTATAATGCTGCCGGTGATGATGATGATGATAATGATGATGATGACGATAATGATATATCAATTCGAGTAATATAAATGAAGAGCATAATGATGATATGGAAGCCAGAGAAGCCTGTAGTTAACTCCCGTCCTCTGGCTGATGGAGTGAAGAATAGAATATAAAAGGAAAAGGGATGGAGAGAATAACTATTTAGAACGTAGTATTGAGTGGGTAGTGATGGAGAGGATAGTGATGAGAAGAATAGTGATGAAGAAGATGTTAATGAGAAGATACCAAAGAAAGATAGCGATTAAGAGAATGATGATCAAACTGAAGCTTAAGAAGAGTTGGTTAATGATAATGGTGGTGCTTCATGCTCTCCTGCTGAAGATAATAGGAAGGGAAGCAGTGCAAATAATGATAAAAAAAGACTTTTATGCTAAAGCTCGACGTGATTAACAGGGCGAGAAAAGAAGCAAGAAATGATCTTGAATAATGTGAAGGAAACTGGTACACAAAAAGATAAATAAATCTACAGTAAAAACTAAGCAAAATGAAAAATAGTTCTTCACCTCGCAAAGGTATGGGAAACACCATAATTTATCACCGCCGTGTCATAAGAAGTGTGACTGATAATCTTGACACAAAGGGATTGCTTGACAGTGGTTCACTGCATACGACAGAGTGGTATTAGATCACTATAATGGGTAGGAAAGAGGTCATTAACTAGAAAATGTAACCTAATGAGGTCAGTCAGTAATGAACAATTTCACAAAAGGTACAGGCAGATAATTAATGTAAACTGTGGAAAAGGTACATTTTATGTATATAATAAGAGGGCCAATAATTATCAACGTTTCCCCTCTTCTAACCAGAAATTGTCAATAATCATTATCTACACATTTGGTAAAGTATTAGGTAACATCTTAATCTTATAGGTCATGGCCTATGAAATCCTGAAAGATTTATTTAGCACACGTTCACGTGTATGAATGCTGGGTATTTTTGTGTCATCAGATATGTGTAAGTATACACACGGCACTGCAGTTTCTTTGATGGTTATGATAATCAAAAGAAATGGATAAGAGTCAGAATCTACCCTCCAGGCAGGCAGCATCCTGATAGCAACAAACATAACTCTCTCACGCCAAAATATTCCCCCTATTTTGTTACTGTCACTGTGTTACCCCAGGTACACCTCTCCCTACATTGCCTGGCCTCTGTACCATCATCCTTCACTGACACCCTCCCTCACCCACTCCCGCCGCCATCTCCGTTCTTTTCATCGTCCGCTTCTGCGCTCCGACACTGCTTATCTGACTCTTTTCTCCCTCACCCCTGAGGGATGGCACAAGGAATTCCCTTGACGGTATCAGCTCTCTGGAAACGGCCAGGAAGAAGATGTATGGGAAAGCAACTTCTGGTGGAATAGGGATTAATCTTACCGGAGATGACCCCTATATAGTTCACCTTACTGTAGAGGATCATTGTTTCAATTCTAGAACACTAAAGTCTTAGCACACAATATGTATTCATGTCAGACATTGCTATGGATAGTGCTAAGAATTTTATCATCCCACGTCTTCTTCGGGAAAGAATGCATGCTCTGAGACACACAGGCTAGCTATCTATCCATCAGCTAATTTGTTTTAGTCCTCTCACTTTGAAAAGGTTGTCATGAGTCTGGCTGTTCATTATATAGATGGTATCTGTTGCAACAAGGAGACGGTGTTGACAGATGCTGCTGATAAAATGCTCCCAAGGGTTGCATGCATTTGTTTCCTGCACACCATTACGTATGGGTGGAAGAGTTTGGTTAGGGGTATCTTTGTGTAACAAGAGGCATGAGAGTGACAGGACTGCAGTAAGTTTTGGAGTTTGCATATCTGGTTCGAGCGAAGAATTGAATTCATGTGATTTCACTGAATATCGATGACGTGGGTGATGGACACTTCTTTGAGAGACGTAAGGAGAGAGTAACCAGAGCACATAGCATGAAATCTAAAGTATAAGAATAATGAATGAATGGAATAAGATGAGTGAGGACATGGTTGATGCAAGTAACATACGTAAATTTAAATAGTTGTATGATATTAGAAGGCGTCCAAGAGATGGGGCCCCACGAGTGTAAAAGTTCCTTCCCGTTCAGTACGAATATGCAGTTACAAATAGGAAATTAGTTACAAGGATCCAGAGATCAGATCAGCTGTCTAAAAGAAAGCTTGGTATGTGACCTGTGTCTGCCTAGGGTTTAAAAGTTTGGATATCCGGGATGAGTGCTCCGTTGGGCTGCCTTCGCATTATGCACTCATTTATAAGGCGGGAACAAAGGGATCTTTTATTCTGAGGCGTCTGAGAAGGTGCTATGCATATGTTTAACATAAGAAACCTGATAAAAAAAAAAAGTAATGGAAGATCCACGTGAATGCGGAGGAAAACTTGTGAATCAGATAGTGTCCTTTTTCATAAGACGGGGAGTTGAAGATGGTTGTGATCTGTACAAGATGCAGAAAGAAGGTTCCGGTTGATGTGACTATGGGGGAAGTTATGAAAAACACAGATATAACGTGGACAGAAGAATTAAATTGATGATGACAAAATCAACAAGGAAAAAGTCTCATATTCAGTAAGGAGACATGAGAGTATCGCATAACTCTCTTTTCTAAATATAATATTGCAAACGAATGAGTGAGAATCTGACCGAGTAGGGAAATTAGGAGTTTACAGTTGAGTATATAATGATGATCAGAGGTATAGGTAAAGTATCATCTGAGCCTCCTAAAGGATTTTTTCAATCACGAGCAAGATATTGTTTGAGGCTGTAACTGATCATAACCAGTAATTTTCAGTAAATTTAGAAACTGAAAACGAAATAAAGTCTGATGTAGAAATAAACGTCTGCTTGGCTTGTCTTGAAGAACAGACTCAGCGGTGCAAAGGGTAGCAGTATCAGGAACTTAGAGGGTAATATGAAATCTGAACTGACAGAGATAAGAAGGCAGAAGCGCTTGAGTGTAAGATACAGCAGTTTCTGCAAAAAGTTTACTAAGCAAGGTAAGGATTAAGAAATATATAGGGATTTTACTGAATACATTGTGACAAAGAAAATATAAGGACAAGAGATAAAGTGAACGAAGAAGGCGGCGACTCATAGTAGAATGAACTTGTGATGAAAATACGGTTACCGAATCCGGGGGAGTGGGCAGAGATTTCTCCCCTCCTGAGCATTTTTCAAAAAAAGAAAGGAACAGAGGAGGGACCCAAACAAGGCTTTTTTTACTCTCTCTCTCTCTAAGGCGCGCTTATTCCTTTGCTCTTGATGTTATCTCGCTCACGCGGATATAGCAAAAATTTGAAAAAAGAGAATATATTTACAAACATATCTGTCTTTGCTTGACAGTTTACGTGGTACATTTTATTAAATTTACTGTGAAAGTGGAAAATGACTGTCCGTTACCATTATTAGATTACATGATCCATAGGGTTGGAAACATGTTTAAGGTTAGCATCAATAGAAAACCCACCAATGTTTATTCTTATATTCATTATTACTCAGCTCAACATAATAGAATTAAATAATCATGATTCCAGTCGATGTATCTAAGGGCATTACGTATAAGCAGTCAAAGGCTTACTCATGCAGACACTGAGAAGATATATTCTATTGGATCCTAGATCTTTTATGGTTAAGTGTCTTAAGTTAGCAAAGATATCATGTTACAGAGTTTACCCCATACCTCCCCTTGACACCAAGAATCATCTAATTCTGCCATTTACTGATTTTTTACTTTAGTTCCTAACACTAGTGTTTAGAATATCTTAATCAAAACCTCCCCAGAAAATCCTGCGGGTTTTTATTACAGAATAGCTTGTAAAAAAGCTGTAATATGTTTTATATTGGGTAGACTGGTAAGGGTTTCTCTGTCTGTTAGAGATTATAAACATTGTAATTATTGGAATAGTGCTAATTCTGTTATAACCTGTAACTCCTTGACCAAGAGAAATATGACTGAATTGTCCTTTATTCTATACACATAGAATACTGGCATGAATATTAATGAAGGTCTGAATGAAGTGAGGAGCTTTGTCACAGGCAGTTTTTGTAAACGGTGTCCTGTCTTATCCACGTAATAAAATCTTATGACAGGCACGGTTCTATACCCGACAGATCACAAAAAATTATGCACATATGGCGTCTTAGCCCCTCTTATCTTTTACATGTATATCAACTGACTGTCCTGAGTCTTCTATATCATTTTTGTATCTCCCCTGACGATGTGAGTATAAAAAAAGTTGTGTTTCATATTTTCTCGTGGTTATCAGCAAATACCAGATCATACGGATCATTATGACCGACTGATGTATTCAGAGAAGCAGTGATGGCATATGCAAGAGGTGCATGTGGCATGAGAAAGGTGGGAGGTGGGCAGATTTGGAATGTAGTGAGTGGTGGGATGAAGAAGTAAAGTTGTTAGTGAAGGAGAAAAGAGAGGCGTTTGGACGATACTTACAAGGA
>JAYMFT010131124.1:0-13028 GCA_038088735.1 Panulirus argus | reverse complement strand
TATGCCAGTGTTACCATCCTCCTACATGCCAGTATTGCCATCTTCCTTCATGTCAGTATTACCATCCTTCTACATGCTAGTGTTACCATCCTTCTACATGCCAGTATTACCATCTTCCTACATGCCAGTGTTACCATCCTTCTGCATGCCAGTGTTACCATCCTTCTACATGCCAGTGTTACTATCCTCTTTCAAGCCAGTGTTTCCATCCTCCTACATGCCAGTTACCATCCTCCTACATGCCAGTGTTACCATCCTTCTATATGCCAGTGTTACCCTCCTCCAACATGCCAGTGTTACCATCCTTCTATATGCCAGTGTTACCATCCTCCTACATGCCAGTATTGCCATCTTCCTTCATGTCAGTATTACCATCCTTCTACATGCCAGTGTTACCATCATTCCAAATTCCACGGTAAACATCCTTTCACATGCCTGAACGTTACCATCTTATTACATGCTGGTGTTACTATCTTGTCATATGCTGCATTTTTACCATGCATCCACATGTCACTGTTACCACCCTGTCATGCCACAATATTACCATCTTATTACAAGTCATTGTTGCTATCCTGTCGCATGTCACAGTGTTACTATCCTGCGATTTGTCACTTACCATCCCGTCACAAGCCATGTACCATCATACTTATTAGTGTTACCATCCTAGTACGTACCACAGTATTACCATCCTGTCACATGTCGCGTGTTACCCTCCTGCCACATGTCACTATTATGTTTCTGTCTGATGCCACATTGTTACCATCCTGTTACATGCCCCATTGTAACAATCTTGCCACATGCCAGTGTTACCGTGTCGTTACCTGTCACTGTGTTGCCATCCTGCCACATGCCACAGTGTTATCCTGTCACTCGCCACAATTATATCATCCTGCCACTCTCAAGTGTTACCTTCGTGATACAGGCCACAGTGTTACCATCCTGCCATGTGCTGCAGTATTACCATCCTGTCACATGCCAGAATTATCTTCCTACCGCAAAATAGAATGTTACCATTCTGTCATGCGTCAGTGTTACATTTTGTCACATACCACTTGCCACAGTGTTATCATAGTATCACATGCCACAATATTAACATCCAACCACATACCAGTATTATCAAAGTGTCACATGCCACAGTGTAACCATCCTGTTACATGCTAGTGTTATCTTGTCACATGCCACAGTATTATCCTGTCACACTGCAGCGTTAACAACCTGACCAATTTCAATGCTGTCACGGTGTCACATTCTACAGTGTTACCATCCTGTCACATGCCACAGTGTTATCTTGTTACTTGTCAACAGTGTTATTATCCTGCTACATCCAGTAATACCATCCTGCCACATGCCCCACAGTGTAACCGTCCTACCACATCTCACAGTGTTACCATCCTGCCACATGCCAATATTTCCATGCTGCTTCATCACGCAGTGTTGCTATTACTCCACATGATACAGTATTAAGACCCTGCTATTACCGCAGTGTTACCATCCTGCCATATGACACAGTGTTACCATCTTTCCACATACTACATATACCGCATCACACAGTGTTACTCTCCTGCCGTATGCCAGTGTTACCATCGTGTCACATATCACAATGTTACCATCTCTCCACATACCAGTATTTCTATGCTGCAGCATGATATAGTGTTACCATCCTGCCACGTACCAGTATTACTCTCATGCTGTAACCATTTTGTCATGTTACTGTTACAGTCCTGCTGCATGCCAGATTTTCCATCCTGTCACATGCCATATTGTCACCATCCTACCACATGCGATGTGTTGTCCATGTCGCATGCCAGCATTACCATCCTGCCGCAGGATACAGTGTTACTATCCTGCTACATACTACCTCTTACATGCGACGATGTTACCACCCTGTCACATGTCACATGGTTATCGGTGTCGCTTGCCACCGTGTTATAGTCCTGTCACATACCACAGCATTATCATCCTGCCACATGCCAGTATTGCGATTCTATCACATGCCTCAGTAAGATCATCCTGTTACATATTCGTGTTAATATCTTGTCACATGCCACATAATTACTATCCTGTCACATGCCAGTGTTACCTTCCTGTCACGTGCCATAGTGTTGTAGCCTTATTACACACCATAATGTTACCTTTCTGTCACATGCAAACGTGTTACCATCCTGTCATGCTGATGTTATCATTCTTCCATATACCAGTGTTACCACCCTCTGAAATGCCGTAAGTGTTACCATCCAGTCATATGCCACAGCATTACCGTTATGCCGCATGCCAAAGCGTTACCATCGTGCCACATGCATCAGTATTACCCTCCTATTACATGCCAGTGTTACCATCTTGTCACATGCCACAGTGTTACCATCTTGTCACATGCTACATTGTTACTATCCTGTCACAAAACACAGTATTTCCATCCTCCCACATACCTGTGTAACCCTCTTGTCATATGCCGCAGTGTTACCATTTCTTCACATACCAGTGTTACCATACTGCCGCATGATTCAATGTTACTACCATCTTGCCACATGTCAGTATTATCCTCCTTTCATATGCCAGTGTTATTCTGCTACATGCCAGTATTATCATACTGTCACATGCCACAGTGTTACCATGATGCCGCATGCCACAGTGTTGCCATCCTGCCACATGCCGGAGTGTTAACCATCCTGCCAAATACCGTAATGTTACCATCCTGTCATATGCCACAGTGTTACTAGCCTGTCATGCCGCTTTTTTAACGTCCTCTCACACGCTACAGTGTTACCATCCTGTTACATGCCACAGTGTTGTCATTCTGTCACATGCCGCAGTGTTACCGTTCTCCCGCATGCCGCAGTGTTACCATCTGCCACATACTACAATGTTACTGTCTTGTCACATGCTACAATGTTACCATCCTGCCTCATGCCACATTGTTCCCGTCCTGTCACATATCACAGTTTTTATCGTGCCAGTGTCATAGTATTACCATCCTGTCACGTACTACAGCGTTACTCTTCTGTTACACACTACTGTGTTAACATCCTATCACATGCTATAGTGTTACCATCCTGTTACATGTCAAAGTGTTACCATCCTGTCACACGCCACAGTGTTACTATCCTGTTACACACCGTTGTGTTAACATCCAGTCACATGCTATAGTCTTACCATTCTGTTAAATGCCAAAGTGTTACCATCTTGTCAAATGCCACAGTGTGACCATCCTGCCACCTGCCACAGTGTTACCATCTTGTCATATGCCTTAAGTGTTAACATCCTTTCACATGAATCAGTGTTATCATCCTGTCACATGCCTTAAGTGTTAGTCTTGTCACTTGCCACAGTGTTACCATTATTTCACATGCCACAGTATTACCATCCCACCAAATACCACAGTGTTATCATCCTGTCACATGCCGCAATCAGCCTGTCACATGCCATAGTTCTACCATCTTTTCACATGCCAGTGTTACCATCCTGTCACATACCAATATTTCCCTTGTTTCATGTACCACAGTGTTATAAACCTGCCATATGCCAGTGTTACCATTGTGTCACCTGCTACAATTTTACCATCCTGCCTCATGCCACAGTGTTACCTCTTGTCACATGCCACAGTGTTACTGTCCTGCCACATGCCATAGTGCTACCATCCTGTCACATGCTACAATGCTACCATCCTGTCACATGCCACAGTGTTACCATCTTGTCACACGCTACATTGTTACCATCCTGTCACATGGCATATTATTACCATCCTCCCACATGCCAATATTATTCATCTGTCATATGCCACAATATTATCATCCTGCCATATAGCAGTGTTACCATCCTGTCACATGCCACAGTGATGCCCTCCTGTCACATACCACAGTGTTACCATCCTGGCATATGCGACAATGTTACCATCCTGTCATATGCCACAGTTTTACCATCTTCTCACATGCTTCAATGTTACTATTCTGCCAATTATCAGTGTTGTTATCCTACAACATACACAGTGTTACTATCCTGCCACATGCCATAGTGCTACCATCTTGCCAGATGCCATAGTGTAACCTTCTTTTCACATACTTCACTGTTACTGTTGTGTCACATGCTATGGTGTTACCATCTTGTTACATGCTACAGTATAACCAAACTGCCACATGTTACATTTTTACTATCATGTCACATGCTACAGTGTTATCATCCTGCCACATATCACAGTGTTACCGTTCTGTCACATGTTACAGTGTTACCATCCTCCAACATGCCACAGTGTTACCATCGTGTCACATGGTACAGTGTTACCATCCTGCCGCATGCCACATTGTTACCATCCTGTCATATGTCACAGTATTACCATCATTTCACATGCCTCAGTCTTACCAAGCTGTCACATGCCAGTGTTACCATCCTATCACATGCAACGGTGTTGCCATCCTGCCACATGTGACAATGTTACTATCTTGTCACATGCCACAGGCTTGCCATCCTATCACATGCCACATTGTTACCATCCTATCACATGACACAGTTACCATCCTGTCACGTGCCACAATGTTATCACCCTGTTACATGTTACAGTATTATCATCTTGTCACATACTACAAAAACACCTTCCTTCCACATGCCTCAGTATCATCCTCTTGTCACAGGACAGAATTTTATCATCCTGTCACTTACACTGTTACCATCCTGTCATATTTCACTATTACCACCCTGTCACATGCTACAGTGTTGCCATCTTGTCACATAGCACAGTATAACCATCCTCCCACATGTCACAGTATTATCATCCCTCCAAACTCTATAGTGATCATCCTACTACATGCCGGTGTTAACATCCCTCCAGACTCTATTGTTACCATCCTGTCACATGCCACAGTGTTACCATCGTGTCAAATGGCACAGTATTACCATCCTCCCACATGCCAATATTACCTATGTGTCATATACCACAGGGTTATCATTGAGCCACATGTCACACTGTTACCATCCTGTCACATGGTACAGTGTTGCTATCCTGCCATATGTCACAGTATTACCATCCTATCATGCCACAGTTTTTCCATCTTGTCGCAAGCTACAGTGTTGCCATTCTGCCACAAGGTTTCCATCCTGTCATATGCTAATGTTTACCATCCTGTCATATGCTTCAGTATTACTATCCTGCCGCATGACATAATGTTACCATCCTATCACCTGTCACAGTTTTACTGTCCTATTCTAGTGTTACAAGCCCTCCACGTGCTAGTGTCACCTTCCTGCTACCTGTCACCATTACCGTCCTACCATAAGTCACATGTATCCTGACATATGTTACAGTGTTACCATCTTCCCGCATGTCACGGTGTTGTCAGTCTGCCACAGAGCCCGGCCTGCCCCTGCCACAGTAGTGTCGACCCGTCGTCTGATGTCACACGACCTGACCCGCCCCGTCCACTACACTGTCACAGAGCCCCGGCTAGTCACATGTCACAGGACCCACCCAGCCCTGGCCTGCCCTGGCATATCTCACAGTTCGGCCTGCCACATGTCACAGAATCCCGCCTACCTCATATTACAAAGCCTGGCCTGCCACATGTTACAAAGCTTGGCCTGCAACATGCCACAGAGAATGGCCTGCCACATGTCACAGAGCCTGGCCTGTCACACTCAACAGAGCCTGGTCTACCACATGCCACAGAGCCTGGTTTACCACTTGTTACATAGCCTGACCTGTCGCATGCCACAGAGCCTGACCTGCCACATGTCACAGAGCCTGGCCTGCCACATGTCACAGAGCCTGGCCTGCCACATGCCACAGAGCCCGGCCTGCCACATGTCACAGAGCCTGGTCTGCCACATGTCATAGAGCCCAGCCTGCCACATGTCGCAGAGCCTGGCCTGCCACATATAACAGTGCCTGGCCTGTCATTCAGAACAAAGCCTTGCCTGCCACATGCCACAGAGCCTGGCCTGCCACATGCCACAGAGCCTGGCTTGCCACATGCCACAGAACATGGCCTACCACATGTCACAGAGCCTGGCCTGCCACATGTCGCAGAGCCTGGCCTGCCACATGCCACAGAGTCTGGCCTGCCACATGTCATAGAGCGCGGTCTGCCACATATCACAGAGCCTGGCTTGTCACATGTCACAGAGCCTGTCCTGCCATATATCACAGAGCCTGGCTTGCCACATGTCACAGAGCCTGACCTGCCACTTGTCACAGAGCCTGGCCTGCCACATATCACAGAGCCTGACTTGTCGCATGCCACAGAGCCTGGCCTGCCACATATCACAGAACCTGGCCTGCCACATGTCGCAGAGCCAGGTCTGCCACATGTCACAAAGCCTGGCCTGTCACATATCACAGAGCCTTGCCTGCCACATGTCACATAGCCTGGCTTCCCACATGTCACAGAGCGTGGCCTGCCACATGTCACAGAGCCTGATCTGCCACATATCACAGAACCTGGCTTACCACATATCACAGAGTCAGACTTGTCGCGTGCCACAGAGTGTGGCCTACCACATGTCCCAGAGCCTGGCCTGCCACATATCACAGAGCCTGGCCTGCCACATATCACAGAGCCTGGCCTGCCACATGTGACAAAGCCTGGCCTACCACATGTCACAGAGCCTTGCCTGCCATATTCAACAGGGCCAGGTCTACCACATGCCACAGAGCCTGGTTTACCACTTGTCACATAGCCTGACCCGTCGCATGCCACAGAGCCTGGCCTGCCACATGTACCAGAGCCTGGCCTGCCACACGTCACAGAGCCTGGCCTGCCACATGCCACAGAGCCCGGCCTGCCACATGTCACAGAGCCTGGTCTACCACATGTCACAGAGCCCAGCCTGCCACATGTCGCAGAGCCTGGCCTGTCACATATAACAGTGCCTGGCCTGCCACATATCACAGAGCCTGGCCTGCCACATGTCACAGAGCCTGGCCTGCCACATGTCACAGAGCCTGGCCTGCCACATATCACAGAGCCTGGCTTGCCACATAACACAGAGCCTGGCCTGCCACATGCCACAGAGTCTGGCCAGCCTCATGCCACAGAGCCTAGTCTGCCACATGTCACAGAGCCTGGCCTGCCACATGTCACAGAGCCTGGTCTACCACATGTCACAGAACCTGGTCTGCCACATGCCACAGAGCCTGGCCTGCCACATATCACAGAGCCTGCTTTACCACATGTCACAGAGCGTGGCCTGCCACATGTCACAGAGCCTGGCGTACAACATGTCACAGAGCGTGGCCTGCCACATGTCACAGAGCCTGGTCTACAACATGTCACAGAACCTTGTCTACCACATGTCACAGAGCCTGGCCTGCCACATGTCTCAGAGACTGGCATGCCACATATCACAGTGCCTGGTCTGCCACATGTCACGCAGCCTGGTCTGCCACATTTCACACAGCCTGGTCTACCATATGTCACAGAGCCTGGCCTGCCACATGTCACAGAGCTTGACCTGCTTCATGTCACAGAGCCTGGCCTGTCATATATAACAGAGCCTGGCCTGCCACATGCCACAGAGCCTGGCGTGCCACATGTCACAGAGCCTGGCGTGCCACATGTCACAGAGCCTGACCTGCCACATGTCACATAGCCTAGCCTAACACATGTCACAGAGCCTGGCCTGCAAAATGTCACAGAGTCTGGCCCGTCATATATAACAAAGCCTGTCCTGCCACATGCCACAGAGCCTGGCCTGCCACATGCCAGAGAGCCTGGTCTAATACATGTCACAGAGCCCGGCCTGCCACATGTCACAGATCCTGGTCAAACACATGTCACAGAGCCTGGCCTGCCACATGTCACAGAGCCTGACCTGCCACATGTCACAGAGCCTGGCTTGCCACATGTCACAGAGCCTGGCCTGCCACATGCCACAGAGCCTGTCCTGCCAAATGCCACAGAGCCTGGTCTAACATATGTCACAGAGCCTGGCCTGCCACATGTCACAGAGCTTGGCCTACCACATGTCACTGAACCTAACCTGTCATATATAACAGAGCTTGGTCTACCACATGTCACAGAGCCTGTCCTGCCACATGTCACAGAGCCTGTCCTGCCACATGTCGCGGAGCCTGGTCACTCATATATAACATAGCCTGATCTACCTCATGTCACAGAGCCTGGCCTGCCACATGTCACAGATCCTGGTTTAACACATGTCACAGAGCCTGGCCTTTTCATGTATAACAGAGCATGGCCTGCCATATGCCACAGAGCCTAGCTTGCCACATGTCACGAAGCCTTGCCTGCCACATGTCACAGAGCCTGGCCTGCCACATGTTACGGAGTCTGGCCTGCCACATGTCACAGAGCCTGGCCTGCCTCATGTTACAGAGCCTGGCCTGCAACATATCACAGAGCCTGACCTGCCACATGTTACAGAGCCTGGTCTACCACATGTCACAGAGCCTGGCCTGCCACATGTCGCAGAGCCCGGCTTGTCATATATAACAGAGCCTGGTCTACCACATGTCACAGACCCTGGCCTGTCTCATGTCACAGAGCCTGTCCTGTCATATATAACAAAGCCTGGCCTGCCACATGCCACAGATCCTGGCTTGCCACAGGTCACAGAGCCGGACCTGCCACATGTCACAGAGCCTAGCCTGCCACATGCTACAGAGCCTATCCTGCCACATGTCACAGAGCCTGGCCTGCGACATGCCACAGAGCCTGGCCTGCCACGTGTCACAGAGCCTGGCCTGCCACATGTCACACAGCCTGACCTGCCACATGTCACAGAGCCTGGCCTGCCACATGTCAAATATCTTGGCCTTTCATATATAACAGAGCCTGGTCTACCACATGTCACAGAGCCTGGCTTGCCACAAGTCACAGAGCCTGGCCTGCCACATATCACAAAACCTGGCCTGCGACATGTCACAGAGCCTGGCCTGCTACATGTCACAGAGCCCGACCTGCCACATATCACAGAGCCCGACCTGCCACATGTCACAGTTTGGCCTGCCACATGTCATAGAGCCTGTCCTGCCACATGTCACAGAGCCTGGCCTGCCACATGTCGCAGAGCCTGGCCTGTCATATATAAGAGAGCCTGCCCTGCCACATGTCACAGAGCCCGACCTACCACATGTCACAGAGCCTGGCCCTCTACATGTCGCAGAGCCTGGCCTGTCATATATAACAGAGCCTGGTCTACCACATGTCACAGAGCCTGCCCTGCCACATGTCACGCAGCCTGGTCTAACACATGTCACAGAGCCTGGCCTGCCACATGTCACAGAACCTAGCCTGTCATATATAACAGAGCCTGGCCTGCCACATGCCATAGAGCCTAGCCTGCCACATGTCATAGAGCCAGGCCCGCCACATGTCACAGATCCTGGCCTTTCATATATAACAGACCCTGGTCTGCCACATGCCACAGAGACTGGCCTGCCACATGCCACAGAGCCTAGCCTGCCCCATGTCACAGAGCCTGGCCTGTCATATATAACAGAGCCTGGCCTACCACATGCCACAGAGCCTGGCCTGCCACATGTCACAGAGTCTGGCGTGCCGCATGTCACAGAGCCTGGTCTGCCACTTGTTACAGAGCTTGGCCTGCCACATGCCACAGAGCTTGGTCTACCACATTTCACAGCACCTGGCCTGCCCCATGTCGCAGAGCCCGGCTTGTCATATATAACAGAGCCTGGTCTACCACATGTTACAGAGCCTGGCCTGCCACATGTCACAGAGCCTGTCCTATCATATATAACAGTGATTAGCCTGCCACATGTCACAGAGCCTGGCCTGTCATATATAACAGACCCTGGCCTGCCACAAGTCACAGAGCCTGGCCTGCCACATGTCACAGAACCTGGCATGCCACATGTCGCAGAACCTTGCCTGTTATATATAACAGAGCCTGGTCTACCACACGTCACAGAGCCCGGCTACCGCATGTCACAGAGCCCGGCCTGCCACATGTCACAAAGCCTGGCCCGCCAAATGTCACAGAGTCTGGCCTGCCACATGTCACAGAGCCTAGTCTACCACATGTCACAGCCTGGCCTATCGCATGTGACAGAGCCCGGCCCTCCCCCCCCCTCCTCTCCTGCCTGCTAGCAGGACTGATGTGCATGACCTGTTTCCTCCGGCAGGTAGCTTCCCTCTCCCTCACCCTCACCTGAGGAAGCACTCACCGTTCCCGCCAGCCACTCCCGTGTTCTCAGGTAAGTGCCTCCTCCTCACACCTGTCCCTCTGTCTCAACACCATCTCAAAACTCTCTGCTCATACTTACTGCTTGATACACCTTGACCGCCTACATGATACGCCGAAGACACACACATACACGTCTTATACCTCATACTTGTTCCTCTGTTGTATGAGTTGCTACTGATACACGTGCAGGTTACTCAAGAGTGTACTACAGTTGCTGTGAAGTGTTAACTGCTGAGGTATAATCTCTTATGCCGCTCACACATTAGCATGGATGTGCACGAGTGGAAATGAATATGTGTTTGGCATGCTGATGGGTTCCTGTTTATTCTCTTTAGATGCTAAGGTGTTTGTTTGTCTGTGTTCACTGCTCGTCCACTGCTTGCTTCCGCTTTCCAGTCCACGGGACTGGAAAATACTGTGGTTTTCCCGGTCTGGAAAGATTATGTACGTGCCTGGAACCTATGTAGCTGATAGGAAGCTCTAACATACACATATGTAACATGTATGTACCTTACGGGTCTGGAAGCCATGCAGGAGATACGAGGGCAGAACATGCACCTTACGGGCCGGGCGGGTTCCAGGCTTCTGAGCTGATGGGATGGGTCCAGATCCCTCTTCCTTCAGGCAGGTGTTGCACTCGGTGTCAGTGTTGTTCAGTCTGTGTTTAGTCCAGGTTGTATGGCGGAGTGGGGCTGTGGTGTGGGTGCACGCCTTCCAGTCCCCCTACGATGGCCTTTCAACCTCTGTATCCAGCAGTCTCGCCTCTCCTCCTGACACCTGGACCATAACATAGTACCCGGTACTCACGGTATTCCTCTTAATGTTTTCATATAGTTTGTCCCTAGTCTACCTTCCTTTCCACCATATCCATTCCAGCCCAGAAAGATTTTCAAAATAAGTACTTGAGGCAGAAATTACATATCCCTTTCTCCATCTGGTGAGAGACCCGTTACTGTAACCATTGTTCTCTTTAGTCATGAAATTTGTTGTAAAGAATCGGTCATCGCCAAATGCAGTTTAGATTAACAATCGCAGATTAATTTTCTTCATTCAAACTGATCTACTGATGTTTTCGTTCCCATTCACTTTGATGTTACGTCACATTACTCAGTGTGACCCAATCCGTTTGTTGCCGTAGACTTCAAGTCCTCGGGGTCTGACACCAGGCTCTCATCGTCAAGGTTTCCTATCATTGCTTTCCCAACCTTGTGGTTATGTAGTTGCCTCTTCTGTACATTGTTCTAACACTGTCATTGTCCTGATTTTATCTTTTCAACGTATCCATAAGCCAGTCACGTCACACGGTAGTATCGCTCGTGGATTAAACTGGTTTTCACGAGGTTCTGCTCCGTGTCAGACCCGCACGTGCCTTATGGAAGCCGTCCAAGTGTTATTTACATTCTCAGGTCTTGCAGGCGGGGGAACACCAGCCGGACTTTATCTCGAAGACTCGGACACAGAACATTTGTTGGCGAGACTGGAGCACTTAGCCTGAACCCTCTGGCCTTAGTCCGAAGCTGTTTGGGTGTGTGAGGCCAACTTCTTGGTGTCTTCACAGATCTGAACTTGTCATTGGAATTTCTCACGTAAACAAAATTTTTTTTTCGGCTTTGTTTACATTTTTTTTCCTCGTTGCGGAAAATATTATTTAGACGTTTGGGGAGGCGCAACTCGGTGCTACCCAGCGCCATGACACAATTATGAATTCTTACTGTTCTCTATGTCTTTCATTCATAGTTCCTGCTTCCTTTATTCCATAGAAACCTTTACAGTCAGTGACTTGGCAAGATTCTATATATCATCTTACAATTATTTGAGCCCAGTCAGGCCTTGTATGCCCTTCTGCACTGTCGCTAGTGTTGCTGTTCAACAGACCTGTATACAGATATCACCGTTTTCTTCTTAAGTTCCAGCATCTGTCTGTGCTCATCTTATTTCTTCCAGGAAGAGCTCTTTGAAGGCGAGAGCTTATACGAATCTTTGTACACCATAACATGCAAGGCAAGGTGGGCATCTGTGGGGCACCGTGCCTCACCCGCCCACAGCATCTGCAAACCAACAGACGTCCGGCTTCGTTAGCTTGACCTTGGGCAGACGCTGCACCAACTGCATCACGGACATGAGATCCTCTGGCCTACCCTGCGATTGCTCTCGACCCCTGTTGGTTTTACTGATGGATTATTATGTCGTGCATCAGCAAAGACTCCTGCCAGGTGTTGCTGGACCTCGTCTGATATAAATCCCCTTCTGAGGGAAAGGACTGTAGTAGTGAAGATTGTGGTCATAATAAATCTTGACACTCGTTCCTGTGTAGCCTCTGAAGGCTTTGGCACTGGACTCCCTCAGGCTGGTGTATGAGGAGGGTGAGCGGCCGGCATTACAGATTCCAGAGACCAAGCGTGGGAGGCATGCTGACTGAACCCCCCTCCCCCCCCCGGATGTGTGTGGTTGAGGCGAGGTTGACACACGTACGGCACTGTGGTAGTGAGGCTCGGCCCACACCACAGGACCCCGACAGAAGACCAGCTTACCGTCGGGTCTGGTTCCCGTCGCTGGACCGGCTCGTGTGAGAGTGTTGGTCGCGTCTCGTCTGGGTCGCCTCAACCGCCCTCTGTCTGCCTTTGAGAAACTGGTGGTGTCCTCCTCCTCCTCCTGTCTTACACGCGTGACACGTGACTGTTGTCTGATGAAGGCAGGACAAGGCTGACGACAGGTGTCTGTACACCGCCACAGGGCCCTGCTGCAGCCGCTGTGGTCGAAAAGAAAAATGACAGTGAAACAGAGATGAACCTTGCCCCTCACACACACACACACACATTCAGGGGGGCAGTATCAACATTATTTATCAATATGTCTATGAGTCTCAATACAGCATT